>JAVQJG010227383.1:0-10165 GCA_036024015.1 Craterocephalus amniculus
TCCTCAACGCTGCCACCTAGTGTTCTGGTGCCGACATTACCAAGCGTGCCCGAGCCTGGTTCAAGCACTGGCATGTGAACACAACTCAGGAATGATGGATCCCGGACCCGGCACGGGCCCGAGCACGCCATGTGAAAAGGCCCTTAGGGAGAGGAACGCAGTTGTTTCTTTTATTGTTATACGGCTATCACATATACAAGTCTGGCTCCGCAATTGTCACTTGCTCACAGAGTTAATGGAAAGGAGCTAACACGTATGTTTTTAGACTGTGGGAGGAAGCTGTACCCAGAAATCCTTGCAAAGGGAGAACTTGTACACTCATTACAGGAAAGTTCCCGATCGGGATCCATTTTATTGTGAGGCGACAGAGATACCAGCACAGGGCCACGCAGCGTAGTTAATATCTAAGTCTATTTAACAGGGTTTTTGTTTCTTCAACACACAGGGAACTGCTTTGTTTTGGTCATTTATGTACAATCCAGCATACATTTATAAAACTGTAACATGAGGTATGTCATGAACACTGCAAGTGTATTAATTATAATTAAAAAATAGATTCTGTGAATCACCTTTTAATTTATAGCGCTATTTACCTGTAATCGAAAAAAATAAAAACTTTTAATATCTGTGTCTTCATTCTGAGTTGTAGTTGCTGTTTTATCATTTAGGATTTCACAGTAACATCTCACAAGATGATGTTCTTTATTCACTGCTCAACACACCTTTATCTAATGTTACCTCCTTTTCTTTAATCAAATCCAAATGATTTCCAGGTGTTAGATCTCCTCGTGGACTGCAGACTGTGTCAACACTGGTCTTTAGACATCTTTTGTGTTTCCTTCACAAGCATTGATTTGAACATGTATGAGATGTGAGCGGAGCATCTGGCAACCGGGCCATCTGATTTTCCGCTGAAATGGGGTGAAAACTGACTAGGTGTGCCCCAGCGTAATGCTGTGCATCCATCACATAAATAACTATCAATATATTTTCTACTTGCTTGTTCCAATTCAGGCTCACCGCAGGGACAGTAAAGCCTATCCTAGCGGCTTTCCCAGCAGTGGGTTCCCGTTCCAAAGTCTTGCTTTGACTCTGTGTACGATCTGCAGAAAAGCCTTGAGCCACCAATCAATTTAAGACATATTATTTTGAAATATATTCAGTAATATTGGTGCATCTAAAATAATAATGATAATGAAAAGTCACAGTCCTGTGAATGGCACAACTGATTTAATTTAATTTAATTTAATTTAATTTAATTTAATTTAATTTAATTTAATTTAATTTAATTTAATTTAATTTAATTTAATTTAATTTAGCATATGTTTTTTTCCAACACATTGCATTTTATTGTATATGACCCAATGTAACCTCCTCTGGATATTAAGTAAGCAACAAATTAGCTTTTTAAAATCCTTGTACATCCTACTGTTTTACTTTTTATCCCTCGTCACTAGGTTGGAAGCACCAGTGAGAAATGTGTGGTGTTTTCCCTCCTCTGTCTGCATTGGATGGTTTAAAAAATTACCGTTTCCCTCTTTCTACATCACAAATCATGGATGTCTTCCTTCTCTTTGTACTGTATGTCATTAGCAGGAGCCCCAGTTAATGTGGGATTCGTAAGGATTACATTTTTTTTAAAGTATCCCAGTTCTTAGATGAATATGCAACATGAAACAGGGTTGAATGCCTAAACTATAGTCAATAAAGGCATAGCATTACTAATTCTTCTAGAAAGTAGTGGGTGTTTTGTTTTGGAATTTAAAAAAAAGGATTCAAATATTTGGACGATAATGTCTCTGTTGTGTGGGAATAAGCTGAGTTCAGTGGCTAACGTAAAAAAATTACACAAACAATAGAAACCTTTTATTAGTCCCAACAGAATGTGTGTGTACAATAAAAGGCCACTTGCAGACAATGTAGGAAAAGCATTGAGTCTCACAGTACTTCTGTCTTATCTACGTTTACTGAAATGTTCTTTTGTTTCTTTTTATTGTTGCTGTTGCCTGACATTGATCAACACATCCCCAGTAAGAAATTTAACAACAAACATTGATTGAAAAGCACATTTTTTTATGTCTCCAACTCACTGTGAGCTCAGAGATACACCACAAAAACAATCATTCATTGATTCTCTCCTTCAAGAGACTTTGTTATTACTTAATTTCATATTTAACAAATAATACCAACGTAGCAGATATGTGGAGTGATTTTCTGTTCACGCCACTCTCCAAAGCTCTTCACATTGCTTTCGTTGTTAAACCCTCTGGTGGCGGTAAGCTGCAGGTGTAGCCACAGGCGAGTGACGGGTACATAGCTGCCAGTCTGCCCCATCATTATCCAGTGTTGCAAAAATCGAATGCAAGGTTGGTTAAGTCTCTTACCCAAGAGCACAACAAAACAGTGGGTAGAATGAAGCTGTGTTTGAACTGGCAACCCTCGGGTTATTGGATGACCGGCTCTAGCTCTCGCTACTGCCAGCCAGGGGCCTCTAACCTCACTAAGATGAAAGCGATTTTTATTTTCTGCTGTAGCAAATGAGCATTAAAGGGTTAATGTTCCCCGACTTTATCTTGACCTGTTGTCCTCCTCCTTACTGAAGCCTTAACTTCAAGTAGCATCTGAAAAATTTAAAGTGGACATCTCTAATAATTCCAAATATAGTGTTGACCTTTAACATTTATAGCTGTGACAGCAGTATGCGCTTCACCCAAAATTCTCCCTCATCCTTTTTTTTAAATTCACAAACACGAGGTCACATCATCATTGCTTAATTTAATTTAATTTAATTTAATTTAATTTAATTTAATTTAATTTAATTTAATTTAATTTAATTTAATTTAATTTAATTTAATTTAATTTTTATTATTTTCCAAAAATAAATTACAAATGATATTTTTAAGTAGGAAGGTTATTAGTGATGTTCGGTGCTTACAGGACATCTGGTAGCATGGCTCATAAACTGATGGAAACATCATTACCAAAAATGACTGATAAAGAGCATTTAAAGATTCTGGGTTAGTGTCATCACACTACATGTTGAACTGGTCACCAACGATCTCATTTCTTAAAGACCATCTTCATGCAACAACCTATGAGCCCCCACCTCCCCGTGCTGGAACCATGTTGACCTTCAATGCTTTATACTGAGTCATTTCCATCAACATTTAACAAACCTAAGTCATTTAAAATCTTTATTTTTGCAAATGTACACTTTTGCCTGTGCAGCTGAACTTTCTCTGGTAAGCTGTGATTGATTGGAACATGTTCCGGGCCGCATTATTGTCACTCCTATCATGAAGTTGAAGGGATTGCCAGCATGTATGACATTGGGAATGATCCTGTCCATCTGTTGGTTTTTTTGCCTTCTTATAATGCTGATAATTCCTTTAAAAATATTACCTGTTGAGCACATCTGGATCCCTCACTGGACCTGGTCATGACCTGTCAGTTTCTTCATATAACTTTGATAAGTATATGTCGGGTACATGCTGAGGTCAGCCATGTCCGCCAGAAGTTTTAAACCATAGGTGTATACTCTGGCCCGCGGGCCAAATTGAGCCCCCACTTCCTGTCAGGCAATACCAAGGCTGGCCAACGGTCATATTCAGCATGTGTACTGCTAATACTCCAAATCCCAGAAATGCTCTGCTGGCTTGTCAATCAGGACAGGACTGTCATCATTACACAGGAGACGTCTGACTGATGAACACCTTCACTCGATCCTGAGGACTTCCTCAGCTCAGAGCCTGAGCCCAGATATTGATGAGCTAAAAGAGATGCAGGTATCTGGCTTGGACACATGGGATCAGATCAGTGTGAAGCAAACTCTGCTATAATTAACGTTTTGTTGCTACTCCATGGTTTGGGCTTTAATGGTTGCACATTCATTGAAGGATACTATTATTTGTGAATTGGTTTATTATTATTTAATTTTTAAATTCCTTGTTAGCCTGAGAAAAAAGTTATTGTTGAAATTCAAATCAGAAGGCTGCAAAAAGAGAAGAATTCAAAGAATTCTATCTAAGATATGAATTCCATTAATGCTTTTTTCATTGGAAATTCAATGTTGCATGTGTGCAATATTAAGTTACAGTATATGTCATAGAGTATTTAGCTTTGCTTGTTCCATATTCAATGTTTAGGCAAATTTGTTTGAGTCAGTACCAAATGCAAGATTGATCACGTGGTACCGACCTGTACAGCCTTTCCCTTGATTCCTGTCCCATCAGCTGCCGCTCAATATTTCTCACATGGATTAAAGAAAATCAACCAGCAGAGGTCAAAAGACATCTGGCTCACTCTAACAGTTATTGTCACCCTGACGGAGTTTACTTCACTGCTGAATGAAATAAGTCAGTCCTGTTTGAATCGGCCATGAACAGTTATGTACATGCTCCACATCAAACAGCTGAAAGAAAATATTCAATAAAGAATATGTGGAAAAAGGAGGGGCAGCCATGCAACATTTGGTTTTGGATCATGACAACAGACCAATCATATTTACTGGCAGTGACACAACTGAAAAGAGTGCATGAGCATGCAGCTGTCTGCAACAAGGCTACAACAAAAGATCAGCTGACATAACAGGTGCTCTCCCTGTTTCTGCTATACAGGGTTATTCATTAATCTCTCAGATTCAGATAACAGGCCTTCACTCTCCTCTCTCTTCGTTTTTTTTTTTTTTTTATTGTGGCTCCTCTTCTGAAATCACTTTTTTTGTAGACCTCCATTTGTCAGCTTTGACTGCTCAGAGACTGATGCGGCCTTCCATGTGCTAAAATGTTTATGTGATCTATAATTGCATTATAATTGATAGGTAATGTATGATATCTTGAAGTTTGTCGTTATGTTTGTAGTTTATGACAATGTGACACAGAAAGCGTGGTTCAGTGATAACCTCACATGGAACAAAAAACGTGTGCAACATCTGCTCTTTACCTGTAATGTTTCATTGACATTGAGTTGAATGTTTTAGAAAGGTTATTTACTAGCTCTTCAAGCCAACTCCAAGTCCTAATATGTCCTCCAGGCCCCAATGTGGTTGGATTAGTTGCACCCGTGCTGATTTGTGCATGCAAAGGTCAGTTTGGCTGCGCTGGAGTGCTTGTTATAGTACGAGAGGGAAAGAGATTGTGCTTTTTGTGAATGTTGGTGTAAATGCAGAGCAGCTTTGATCTGACAGTGCAGTTGGTGTCAGTGTTGTCAGTTCACACTATTGCAGAGGTGTTGTTATTCACACGAATTTCCCTCAGAAAATTAGACCTCTCTCTACATCATCATTACAAAGCTTTGACCTTGACTTTTTATGCAGGCAGAGCAACAATGATGGTATTTTGTTGATATCAAAGTGGATAAAAAAAGGAAGTGCCCTTTTACTTTTTGGATTGAATTACTTTTTCTGTTTTTAAACGAGAGCATCAAATGAAGCCTTGATTATTCATACTTTATTAGATATTCAAATATTTATCAGAAAATGTGTGATCTTAGGGAAATCTATTGTATGAGTTTGATTTAGCATCATGTTTGGTTGGGTGTGTTTTTAATTAATTAAATAAAGGGGCTAAAAGCGAAATTCATTGTTTTCACCCTGAAGGAATTAAAAAATCTTTTTGTGAAGAACCGGGTGTGTATTTTCATCTGGAGTATAGCGCGATGTCACACAGCGCCTCTGTGTGTTGATCTCCAGCTCTGTGTTTACTAGCCGGCCCGGCCGCGCGTGCATGTACGTCCATGTACGAACACGCGCACACGCGCCCCCGTCTTCATAAAGAGCCGCCACAGGGCGGAGTTACGGCGCAGCGCGCGCATTCAAGACCGACCGAAGATGACGAGGAGTCAATATTACCTCCAAGAAACAACGTTATTTTTCAAGGAAAGGGACAGAAGGCGGATTAATATTGGTCTTGCATTATCAAGGTGGAGAGAGCTGCGAGACCGAAAAAGACTCCAGTTTGCTCTTCTTCTGGTACGTGACTCACGGAGCGGATTCCACCTCGTCCACATCTCTTTCTTCCTCTTCCACAGACGGTAGCCACTCGCTGCTACCTGCCGCTGCTGTTGTTGTGATGTAAGTTGAATCAAAATAAAAATGGCTTGCCTTAAAATTTTTATGTTTTGGATCATAACAGGGAATAATTAGAATAAGCTGCGGTTCTTAGCTGAGCTCATGTTGTATTGCACAAGCACAACCAATCTTTTTTTTTTTTTTTTTTTAAAGGAGGGGCATGGATTTTTGGTTGGGGGAGAGGTAGAGAGGCATTGATTGACGAAGGCTTTGTTTTGGTTTTAGAGACAGCTCCACAGTACTCCACCTAACGGCGAAAAATTTTGCTTTTAGCTCCTTTAAACTTCGACCAATCACTAACAGCGACATTTGAAGGAGACGGGTCAACCATCCCTTCTGACAAACAGTTTCCCTATTGGTCTTGGCCAGACTATATACTCGCAGCAATATAGTCGCTATAGCCAGGCTAGCCAAGAGGGCTATTCAACTGATTTCCAAAAGCCCAAAAAAGTGGGAGCTTGTCCAAAGAGGCGGGCTCAATGCAGTGACGCTACAGGCAGCAACAATGTCAACATTGCTAACATGGAGCAGCAGCAGCATTGACACAGCGGTAGATTCTGTTTTGAGCACATTAAACGGAAAGTTCTCTGTGAAATGTGAGCAACGAGTAGCCCTGAAGACATTATCGGAGGGAAAGAAGTTTTCGCCTTGCTCACGACCGGCTTCGGAGTCTGTTAGCCCCGCTGCCTACACTGGTTTAACCTTTGATTGATTTAGGCTTCGACCAATCACAAACAGCAACATTTGAAGGAGGCAGGTCAAAGGTCCCTTCTGAGAAACGGTTTCCCTGTTGGTCTTGGCCAGACTAAATGCTAAATGGAATATTAGGATCCATATGTTTTGAAATAGGTTCATCTCAGAGATAAAAGTTGATTTGCCACAAACATTCAAGCTCCTCCCACTTCCCACAGGGACGTGTTTTTTTCACAACAAGAAATACAGCCTTGATGTTATGCCTTTGTTCATTTATAGCCCCAAGCGTAAAAGAATTGAAACCTCAGCTTCCTTTGCAATCCTTTCAATCCTTCAGGCCCGTCTCTCAAAGAAGGCCAAGTGGCAGCTTTACGACCTTTCAATAAAAGCAAATGTAAACCTCCCACAAACACTGGCCCTTTTGAACTCCCCAAAGACCTTCACTTTGCACCATGTCCCCT
Organism: Craterocephalus amniculus; assembly: GCA_036024015.1. Lineage (NCBI taxonomy): Eukaryota > Metazoa > Chordata > Actinopteri > Atheriniformes > Atherinidae > Craterocephalus > Craterocephalus amniculus. Next base: position 7,222 of record JAVQJG010227383.1, read on the forward strand.
ACAAGCGACCAGCTCCCCTCAGCACCACCCTCCCCCTACATCCACAGCAAAGTCAACCAGGTCGATGTCCCAGAAAGGCTCTGGTGGTGTGATATTTGAGATATTTCAGAGGGAATTGCATCAATACAACTAAACGCAGAGTAAAGTACAATGAGAGAAGAGTTTAAATATGAAAAATAAACAACAAATCTGAGGCAGAATAATAGGATGGAAGGAGATAAAGATGAAAAAACTGAGATAGAGCGTACGACTGGGTGATCTCAGGATTTCAGTATTGATCCGTGCTTCTTTTCTCATCTCCCTGCCCCCTCTGTAACCTCAGCAGGATTGGACATCCAGCACCAAGAAGCAATTTGACCCCCACTGCTGCTCTCAGGTCACTCTTTCGTGACTGCTGACTTTGGGTCGCCATGGTGACAGAAGATGAAGTGTAAAGCTTGGGTTGACTTGTTAAGAGGTGGGATTTGTGTCCACCTATGATAAGGAGTTGTACAGAGACCGGCACTAAACGTTATTGCTATGTTCTTATTTATGTGTGTTTTTAGAGTCTTCTGGGTTTGATGGAAATATTAGCAGGTTTACCATTGGGTCCATTCCTTCCCTTCACATTCAAACATTTCCATCCAATTGAACCAGTCTGAGAAGGAATTTTAATAACTTCAGTGAGTCCCTTTTTCAAAAAAATCTTCTTTTCAAAATTATGAAAGTCTTGTCTGTTAAATCCAACTACCCAGTGAAATATCACATCTACCATCAATCAAAAGACCTGTGATATGGTTCACAGAATATGAAATCGGGCTGCTTGATCATCTTATTCCCCTTGTTCTAGAAACTTTACAGATAATTACATTTGAGGATGGATGGATAAATGATGCCGACACTGTCAACGTCTTCATTAACATGTTAGCATGCAGACATTTTTGTAACTGCAATTGTTTCATTTCACCCCTAATTTATCCATTTCCCTTCTCCCTGGACTTTATCACACAAAACATTCAGTTGAGTCAAGGGATATTTCTTTAATTTATGCATTTTCACAGCCTTGTTATAGCTACTAATCAGCATGTTAGCATGATTAGCATACTGCCTGCTATAGCTTAGAAGCACTTGCTACTTTTTTTCAATACGAGTATAATATAAGAGTGAGCATCTTTGCAATATTGATTTTGTTCAGTTTTTGTATTTTTACAAAAACTCTATGTGGACTTTTGAGTCCACAGCTAACCAGCATATTAGCATGATTAGCATCGCATGCCGCAGCACAATGACACTTGTGTCAAACATGCACCTTTTTCTTTAATCAGAGAACAAGCAGCTAAAAGACTATTTGTTTCATCATCACAAGAAGCCAGTGTGGGTTTACAGAGCCACACCCAACTACTGCCAGGATCCAGTGTCATCTGGGGGCTCAGCACACTGCAGCTTTGAAAACAGGGAGATTGATTAGAAACACACCACAGCTGTGCTAATCACTGTCACCTGGCTCGGTTCCCTGAATCCCTGCCGAATTTGTTGAATTTGATGCCAGCAAAGCAATTTTTCAAAACTTAGTCGCACATGCACAACATTACTGTAATAGTTGAGTCTCCATTATAATTTTTTATCTAATAGTTTGACTACTATTTGGTGTATGCAACCTATGAGGCTTTGTTTTTAAAGTCTTTTGATATAAACAGTAGGCTATGTGGTTGCATGTTGTACTGAAAGGTCTTCCCTCTATGGGTGATAGCACATGTCGATCCAACATTTGGTTCAACGGTGCGTTCCCAGCAGGTTATTCATGGACATGATCTGCATTTTCTTTGGGTTTTGGTCCCTTACAGTAGTTGCCCTGAAGCTACGTGTGACATTTTAACCACCAGCAGCTCAAACAATAACAGTAATACAAAACTGACACAGATTAGCCATTCCGCTATCTGGGATGGATTTTAGTTTTTGAGCAGTGGTGAAAGGACTGATAGTCTGATATGTTTAGTATCTGAAATTGTTGTAAGAAGAATTTGGTAGCTTGTGCTGTGTTAAAAACATTCTGTATAAAAATATTACAAAACTATTGAATGCTAGTCACCTTGCAGTGGTCCAGAATGCCATGAGTCCATCTCCCTTGGTGATATCACCACCATTTGCACCTTCATTCATGTTGGGGGTGGGGTGGATAAACCACTGTCATCATGGGCAGGTGGGTCCATACAGCAGGCTGAAGTCTGCAGTAAAAAAAAGGTGCCAAAATGATATTTTTTAAAAGTACTATATACTGTTTTAGGGGGTCTGATGATTACAACCATGCAGCATTTTTTCTTTTTTGCCTGTTTCCCATTTGCAGACTTCTGAAGATTCTTGATTAAGATTAAATAATCTGTTTAGATTTGTAGAAATGATTTTTCTACAGTTTTCCGGGTACAAACCAAGGACGAGTGTGTTGCGTCGACAAGTATACGAGATAAAAATGAAAAATAAATCCATAAAAAGAATAAATAATCTCACTTTTAGTAATAGATGCTTTTTTTTATCTACGCAGCATTTTTCGAGAAATCTTTATGTTTATCCCAGATTTTTAAGACATGCAGTTATCATTGTTTGTTTTATAAGCTCAGTAGTGCACAATTTCTGATTTTATGCAACCCTTTACCATGGTTACACCTGTCTCCATGAGATATCCTCGGTCTAATCCCTGACACATAGTCCCCCAGGCCTCCCTCTCTTGAGTATTTCTTGTCAGCCACCTCCTCACCCTGGGAAACAACAGAAACACTTCACAGCGTGTGACTGAAACATGCAAAAGAGTGCAGAACAGATACTGCCCATGCAGCTCCTTCAGGATTTTTACCCACTGGATCAGCTCAGGTGTGGAGAATGCTGCGGCGCCGCCCCCGCGGGGGGTGGGCGGGGTGGTGGGGGGTGGGGGGGGGGGGGGGGGGGTGTCGGGGGGGGGGGGGGGTGGGGG
>JAVQJG010227393.1:0-14804 GCA_036024015.1 Craterocephalus amniculus
ATGATGTGTGCATAAAAGGGTCTTTTATACTGGCTTGGAGAACGGAGCAGAAAGGTAGCCTACATGCTTTATTTCATCTTAAATTCGAACTTCCTGTTAAGTACTGAGCCTCCCTTCATCAGTTCTTTTTTTGCCTATGCAGGCAAGGTCCTTTAAAGGTGGTTTTGATAATCTCCAACTTTCTAAAGGTCCTTCAAGGCTGCAGGTCACACTATCACTGTTTAGTATATCTGAGCGTATGTGTTCTTAAAGTTTGAGGAAACTGGACAAAAGCAGGCCAAGAAAAGGAGAGTCAAGCCTGAAAAATCACCAGAAGATCAAAGGATTAATAAATTTAGCAAAAAAAACTATGCTGAGCCTGTAGCTCATCAAAATTAGTTAAATGTTCGCAAGCCATAAAGGCCAGTGTTGTCCAGAATTTTCTACTTTTATATTCAGATATACTGAGGTTGCTGTCTTTCGATTTGGGAACTTGGAGAGAAAACACACTCTGGGTGCATTACCTTTAATTCCAGTTAGGAATCTTGGAGTTATTTGAGTCACATATAAAGCAGTTTTTTTAATCAAACATAATCTTTCACCTATATTGTAAAAATGCATCTTGTGTCAGAGCGATGAAGAAAGACTAATCTGGTCCATGTATTTAAGATTAAACCACTGCCATTATTTATTTTGCTCCATAAAGCCTCCAGCTGATTCAAAATCACTTAATTACCTCCTCACATATCATACATGGGAATTATTTTGAAGAATTTGCTGATAAGAACACAGTTATCATAAACTGGACTAACATGGATCATAAAATGTAATTGTTTTTTATGAATTGGCTTGAATTGGCTATTAACTGTAGCCTGTTAACGTGCAATGAGATGTCTGTAATTAATTGGTTCTGTACAAATAAAGATGAATTAAACTTTGCAGCTTATAACAAAGACCCAAAATTCTTTAAAATGCTACTCTTCTCCAGTTCCTCCTCGGCTCTGCTCGACTGGACTCGAACCTATTTGGTATGTTGCCTGATATGTGACTTCACAACTCTGATTCAGCCCTTGAGCTTGGACCTTTTTCAATTTCTTGAATTATTCATGGGTCAGTATTAATTTATTTAAAAAAAAAACAAATTTCTCTGCAAATGTTCAAAGACTGGGAAAAATTAGTTAAAGGTCGAAAAAGTAAATCCCTGAAGACGGGTGTGCTCCGTTTGTATTTCCACTGGGGTCAACAATTTCTAGTCGCGCGGGAAAATGGCAGATCTGGCAACCCTCCCCCCCACCTCGTGTCCAGCCAGGTAGCGGCGGAGAAGTTAGCGGAGAGCGCAGCCATCCACGAGGAGGACGAACCATCTTTCTTCTTAGGAAAACCACCCAGTTACGTAAGGTTACTGTTATATTTATCCTTTTTACTGATTCAGAAACCATCTGTCAAAGAAAATGTCCCTATTTTTCTTTAAGTTATAGAAGTTTTATACTTCGCTGAAAGTGCCGGGTTAGCATTTTTTTAGTGAAGTTAACACGTGCTTTTACGTTAATTTTCAGTCTCAAATGTAGATATATTGGTTTAGTTATCATAAACTGTACTTTCAGAAGTTTTTTTAGTCAAACCGGCATTTGAAGTTTGTTTCTTGTTGAGTGAACGTGTGCAAGAGCTGCTGCAGCAGCTAGCTAAATTTGCACATTTTTGGTTAATGTCGTTCCCAGAGGATTTATAATATACTAGATTTTGGCCAGTATTTAAATAGTTTCGTATAACTTTTTTTCATATAGCAATTATTAAAATGATTCAGGGAAAATGGGAGTCGGTGTGAGAGTATTTGATGTTGCACATGGTCGCGCCTCAATGGCGGCTAGCTGCAGGTCAAGGTGCGTTCACGGACACGTTGACACGTGGAAGCTCCGAGATATGAGGCGCTCGCCGATAATTTTACAAACATCATCCTCAATAGCAACTAATAAACGGTTTTGTGGTAGTTTATCCGTGGCTAGCATTTGTAAAATGCATTTAAATTATATCATCACATTTTTTTTTACCCCTTCGCGGGCATTTTAAAACGTAATGGTGCCTTCATGAGAGCTGCGGTTCAAAGCTTTAGCATTTTCTGCACGTAACTTGTTTGCAAAGTAAAAAAAAAAAACGTGAAACGGCACCAGTGAAACTTTTTCTTTTTAACTATTTGGATTCCAAATGACATTAAAACTGTTGTGATAAGAAAAGGTGAATATATGGAGGTTTTTAGCTCAATAGTGCCGCCTGCAGCTGACAATGTAATGAACTATGGATCACAGGTGTACAGGATTACAAACAGCAATAAGGGTAAACTGTGAAGTGGGAGTTATTAATCAAATAACATTAAGCTAAATTAATGCACAGTTGTAAATTGTAAATGTCTGGTAAGATTTTAATTTGGTTACATTTTCCCCCATGATTGTAACAAAGTTTTTATGAATTAATTAGATTAAAAGAAATTGAATGAAGTATTATCATTGTGAATTGGTAAAAGAAAAAAAAAAAGTTTTCCCTAACTTGCAATAATTTATTAAATAAGTAAAAATCAATTTTGGTTTTCTGAAGTCATCATTTTACCTCCACCTACCAAAAAAGTGAGTTTATGTAATTTAACATAAATCCCAGGTATCCATCTCCTGCAGGTTTGAGATATTTCCTTGCTTCAAAACCTTAGACACAAATTAAAGAGTCATTTCCCAGGTTTTCATGTGGCTGTTTGGTCCATTGAAACTGGTGGGACTGAATTAAGTTCCCCTGTTTTACTTGTTTCTCTGGTCCAAATAGTCTGTCAGGTTCTACCCCAACATGCTGACCTCTGGATCTGATTCATGTGCTGCTGCAGCAAACATCTTAAACGCGCAGAACGGTGGCCTTCAAGGGACTGACTTAAGATAACCCTGAGATCAATTTAAAAAAATTCAACTGTCTTCCCCCTTAAGAAGGAAAGAAAAATTGTCATTATTTGGTAAAACGGCCTGTAAGTGAGATAATAATAATAATAATAATACATTTTATTTCAAAGGCGCCTTTCAAGACCCAAGGTCACCTAATGATGAGATGAGAATATGGCAGATATGGTGTTAACTATTTTACATTTCCCACCATATGAATATATGTGGTTTAGGATGGTTTTATATTTTGATATAATGAAACAAGTGTTCGGGTGATTGTAAATATATCTTGAAAAATATTTAGTATAAAAGAACATGAGTTTCTTTTTTCATCAGTATGTTTGCGAATGGTTTCATTATAATGCTGAACTGAATTTTATATGTAAAATTCAAGCATCTTAATATTTCTGCATGTTTTTTTTCCCTCCAGGTCAAATTAAAAATGGACGAGTGGGAAGAATCGGTAACCTGCTTTTCTCTACTAGCTCAATCTGTCGTAGCATTTCCTGTTAAAGTAGAAATTTAACTGTTAAATTTATATTTACAGGAATCTACCACAAGTCCCGTCACGTCATTTAGCCACAATTCAAATGAAGGTATGCTCTGATTTATTCTGAGTTTATTATTTATTGCCTTATTTCTTTTGAACTTTGAAATCTATTATGGGCCCAGCAGCCGTGCAGCTGAGAAACCATGTTTTAACATCCGGGACGCTGCCTGCTGATTTCGCTTTGTTTATGGGTTAAGGCTCATCTCTGCTCCCTGACGGATGTAAATAGAGACGTTTGTTACAAACTTTTTCATGCGCCGCTCTCCTCAGGCTTCCATGTCACCATTATTTATTTTCACGATTAATTGCAGTAGTAGAAGCTACAATTATTAAACGTAAAGCTTCCTAAATATCGTCATTTAATAATGTAAATATAGTTTGATTGTCATCACTGAAATCCTAAAGCTCATATTTAGTTTTATCTTTTCATATTCATGCATATAATACTAAGGCTTTTTCTTATTATTATTACCAGAGCAGAGGGGATTTTTACTCAATTCCAGTGGGAATTTAAATGGTACTTTTGCTTATTTTGTTGCTATATTTTGTTTTTCTTGACATCAACACACAAATAAAACTTAACAGATAAGGAGTGTTTGTTATTTTATGTATTTCTAGCATTGTTAAATTAAAACATAATAATCGTGATAATCGTAAAATCGTGATTACTTCTAAAACAATAATCGTACCTAGAAAATCTATAATATTTACACCTTTATGTCAGTCAGGAGGCAGTGCTTAGTTCATTATTAACTCTGCGATAAAACTTTAGTTTCAGACGTTTGGTCGGCGGCACAAACACGCTGCTATGAAGTTGTTTCTAACCACCAACACACCCTGGACACTTGTAGAGCCTTATTTCTAACGGTGCGTTCAGACCAAACGCTTTTTGGGCGTCAGGTTTACATGCAAAGCCAATGGCCGACGCGCGTCAGGGGAGGCTGCGGCGCTTGAAGCGCGTTACGCGCTGCGCCTCTCGGCGCTTTTCGCGCTTCAGGCGCTGTGCGTTTTGGCCGTTTGAGCTTTCAACGCGCGTTAAGCGCGTCCGATGCCGGAGTTGGAAATGTTGAACTTTTGCAGTTCCCGGGGCGTTAACCAATCAGAGCGACGCGGCTCTGACGTAGCAGCATCGAGCAGGCAGAGAAACCCAAAGTCTCGAGTAAACAAATGAGGAATGTATAATTGCTGTGTGCGCCCACCTGGTTATAGGTTGTAGTTGGTATCCTGGAAGGTGAAGCAGCACTGATGCGGGTCAGCAGGACTGGGCCGGGGAAAGACTGAAACAGCACTGGAAGCCGCTCATTATGGTGCAGCTACAGAACACACGGCTCAGCTTATTGATTGATAAAGCCGTGGCGCTGATTGATCACATGAAGCCGTGCCTCTCTCTCTCTGATTTATCATATAAAGTCGTGCTTCTCTCTCTCTGTGGCATCCGCCACTGTGTAAACAAACCGAAGGAAAATCCTGCTAAGCGCGTCTTGACGCTGGAAATCAAGCGTCGGACATTAAAGTTAGTGCTGTCCCGATACCACTTTTTCACTTCCGATACAGAGGGTTGAATATCGGCCGATACCCAATACTGATAATTACTTTTTTGTTATGAGCGAAATATTGTGCCACACCTCAAAACCTTAAGCTGTAACTGATAAAGTCCACAACAGAAGGTGTGAAAAAAAATGTAGTCATTAATTATTAACCGATGAATTAATTTAGAATAAAAGTAAAGACTTTGTGTAACACACAGCATATTTCACATTTCTGTTGTAAGAAAAGACAACCTGAGTAAACCCTGTAGAAAATATACTAGGGAGATTTCGAAAAGGGTGCTGGGGTAAAAGGGCTGGATAGAAAATGTTGATCACCTGGCATCGGCAACAGTATCGGCATATTTCAATGCAGGCCGATACTTTCCGATCCGTGTTTTTTTGTTGGTATCGGCACCGATACCAGATACTGGTATCGGGACACCCCTAATTAATTAAAGTGACCACGCGTCGGGCTTTGAGCGTTAATCGCTTCTTTGACGCCCAAAAAGCGTTTGGTCTGAACGCAGCGTAAAGCTTGTGCAACTTCTAACGTCTTCATTCTTCTTCTACAGTTTTTCTCTTTCCGTTTATCTTCTTCTCTGGTTTGTTTCTGCTTCACTGTGCTCAACACTGCCGCCGCGGTTTCTAGTGATATTACTCCGCCTTCTGCGTCGAGGGACAGATGCAGAAGGAGCCTGAAAACGCAATAAATCCACGTGTGATTAACTCTGAAAACGGACAAAACTGTCCGTGCGTCTGAGTTTGAACAAACTCCAGGTAGGGCTGGGCGATATGGTCAAAAAATAAAATCTCAAGATTTTTTAAAACCAAATCCGATTTTCGATTTTAATCTATTTTCTTTAATCTTCCTGTTTTTTTTAAAAACGATTCACAAATGAGATTTTATGGGAAAAGATGGTTTTATTTCAATCACCCATTCAGGAAGTTGACCTAAATTCAAAGTGCAGATATTTTAAGTTGTGAAACAAACTTGTGAAACAAGCTGGCAGGCCCTGCCACTGTAAATAATGAAAATAAAACTTTCACGCATACAGTTGTGCAGGTGAGGGAAGGAAACGTCGGCAAAATATTTCCAGCTAAGAAAATCTTGATTTTCAACAAATTTAATCCTCATTAATAGCAAATTCGATTTACCGATAAATTTGATTTATTGCCCAGCCCTAACTCCAGGGATTCAGCGAAGAAACATTAGAAGTAATTATCAGAGGTAGAAAATAAACTAAGGAGATGAGAAGAGGTGAGTTTTTTATAGAGCTGTCCCTATGGGTTATTTTTTTGATTAATCGATTAGACTATTGATTATTTTCAACAAAAAGATGCAGTACAAAGAATCTATGAAATAAACAATTTTCAAATGATCTAAATATAAGAAAATAACATGTATTAATAATATAATAGAAATAATATAACAGAAAATAATATTTCCTATATCCCTTCCATATAAAATACTGAAACTTGTCTTAATTTCATTATAATATGATTTTTTTGGCAATGTAGGTGGTTTGATGAGTAACAGTGTTACTGAATCCACCTAAAAATCTTTCACCTTCATTTATGAAGTTCATGACATCTTTAAACTTATGGTCAATTCATATGAGCTCCATGTGCCGCATCTTGGCTGAGGGCTAATCTGTGTCCTCAGCAGCGCATCATCTCACACCTGGAGCCCCGTGGGCAGCAATGGCAAGCTACTTAGCAACCGTTCGCTATTTAGCTAAGCAGCTAACCGTTAGCCACTAACGGTCGCTGCTGCTCTACAGGACGCTGCAAACGATATTATCATTATTAAGGCCGTGGCGCTGACAGTATAGAAACCGTGATAAATATCCCCAGACTTTGGAAGACTTGGAGCGATTTTTTTATGTGTTTCTGGTGCTTCAGTAGCGACCGGGTTTCCCTCTGACGGCGCCATTTTTCATATGACGTCATTCACGCCGCGCCGCCGCGAAACATTTGCGTCGATGTATTTACGTAATCGACAACGTCGACGCATCGTCCCAGCCCTAGTTTTTTAGTGTGTGGAGAGGCTCACTGTGCAGGTTGAAGATGGATGCAGTGCGCCGTCGATGGGGAAAATGGTATAAGGTAGTATAGTGGTTCTTTAAATTCCTTATTAATCCGGTTAAGTCCCAAATAATCCCGTTAATTCATATGAAAATTGCTGGGATTTTGCCGCCCCTTTAGCAGCAGGTTTAATGAACCAAGACCGTTCCAACAAAAGTGTTTTCTACTCACAGAGCTGCAGGCGTCTACATGAACTGTTCGCTCACTCAGTTTCCCACAGCTCACAGTTTGGGTCATTTTCCAAAGTCAGGCTGTGGGCGGAGTTTTATAAAAAGTTAGATATGGTCATTTTACTGCAGGATCATAAGTCCGGTCTTCGAGATCTACTATGCTGTAACGTTTACATACAGCCTTTCTCAAGCTCACCTGAATCACCAACATGGCTCGTTACCAGGACTGTGCAGAGCTGAATGACGACAGGCTGAAGGAATACGTCCGTTTGATTCAGATGGGCTGATTCACCGGGATTAAAAGCCCCTCATCAACAATGTGGTTAAAGCGCTCTAATGTGGATGAACTGTTTGAATGAAGCCGAGGTGTGTGACTTGTTTCAGGGCAGCAGGAAGACTCGTGGAAACCGGACCGCGGAGAATCTGGACGAGGTAAGAGCGGAAACTACGATCACTGATCATCGTCGCTGCGTCAGAATTCGCTGAGGAAAAATCGTGTGTTCAGGTCGAGGAGGAAGAGGTAGAGGAAGAGGAGGATTTGCCAACTCGTTCTCATCAGGTGCTTATCAGCGATTCTTCATGTTCAGGAGGAAATATTAACGGATCAGGTTTAGTCCTGCAGCATCACTTCATCAGATATTCATGCAGGAGAAAAGAGGAGCCCATTGCATGATGTAGCAGCAGGAAAGAGTTTTAAACTGGTTTGTTGCAGATGGGGACAACTGGAGCAGCGGCGGAGAGAAAAGAGGAGGTTTCAGTGGACGAGGAGGCCGAGGTTTGACATGAACCGTGTTCATCACACTCTGACACTTATAAGATGTGAACATGTTGACCTGATGTGGGCAGAAAATCCCTGAGTTCGTGGTGCGTTCAGGTGCTTTTATCCCTCTTATGACCAACCTGTCGCCGCCTACAGGATTTGACCTGCGTGCTTCTCATGACCAAATGTTTAAGTTATACAGGTACTGATGGGAAATTAGACTATGCTGGAAAATATGATTTATTCAGCCTTGAAAGGTGAAACCGATACATTCTAAGTACAGATGTAAGATTTTACTTTCAGAGGCCTGATTTTAGGACTTAATTCTGGGTGAATTTTAGTTTTCGTTTCCTTAGTCCAGCTTCATGAAACTCGTTGACTATTTGCCTGAAACACTTAATTCAGACGTGTTTTTGCCGTCAGAACGAGCTCATAGTTTGTGTAAAAGTATGAAACGTCTGATGTTAATGTTTAACCGTGTTTGCAGACGGGGACAGCTGGAACGATGGAGGAGATAAACGAGGAGGCTTCGGTGGAAGAGGAGGCAGAGGTTAGACTCACCATTTAATCGCCATCATCCTCAGTAACGGTGCTCTAACTAAAGCTATTAATCCACCAGTTACAACCGAACTCATCACTAACCAGTCAGGAGGCGACTGGTGGAGATGATGGGAGGAATGGGTTTACTGCAGGTTCAGGCTGGAGCTGCTGTCCTGCAGCTTTTAGATGCATCTTTTCTCCAGCAGCTGAATAAAATCCCTCATCAGCAGCTCAGAGGTTTGGCAGCCAGCCGGAAGTCACATGACATCCCGGTCCGTCTTATTCCTTTGGTCCGATGGATGATAAGTAAAACATTAAAGTGCAGCGCGGCGATGCGACCTCAAATCAATATGATATGATGAAAGTTCATCTCGATAACGATAAAAGGACAATAACGGCACTAAAGTGCATAATTTAATCAGCCATCGATGTGATATCAGACTGATATCACGTGCCACTCTGTCCTCTACATGCTGGGAATTAATATGAATTAATACTGGGACCAGTTAGCATTGACTGGGCAGCCCCATTATTTTTTTCGTTTTCTTAAAATATCAAATTTATCAATACGGGGAAAAATAATGTCAGTTATTATTGTTAATTGTCGGTTTATGTCCCACCTCTATATCACAGCAAAGACAAATCACACAGAGCATTAAAAGTGTCAGAAATGTAAAAGAAAGTAAACTGTAAGTAAAGTAAGTTGAGCCAAAAACAATTTAAGTAGATCTAATATTAATCTGATTTATTTGATAAGTTCCATATTAATAAATGTTCCTTTACTAATGGCTTAATGCTGATAGGGTTGGGGCGTAGTTTCTCTCTGAAGTCGTACAGTTTGACATCTTATCTCCTGCTGTAGCTACCATGTTCTACAGCATTACAGGGTTTTGTATGAAACTTGCCGTGCCTGTAATACAAAGGTTAAAGGAGCTATGCCTGATCTTATTTGAATCTTTTCTAAGAAAAATGGTTTCTACACACTATATTATGTGGTCAAAAGGGGGAAGTCGGAGTTATTCCTTTTGAGTCCATAAATACATGTATGTGCAATCAATGAGTTGTTCATTTTAATGGACTTCCCCGTTTTACCACATATTATACCGTGTAGAAAAAACAATTTTCTTAGAAAGATTAAAATAATATCAGGTAATTCTCCTTTAAAGATCTTTTAAAGCTTGGAGATGCCGTCCTCATTGTTGAGGGACTGTTGTTAAACAGCATTGCTACATTTACAGCTAACTAGGGGTGGGACAATACATAGACCTATATCGACCATATGGTCAATGAATCAATGAGATCGATCCAATATCCTAACATCGGCCACAAATCGATAGAGTAACCAGTTATTAAACGCACTTTTATTTTGAAAATATTTTCCTTTAAACTGAATGGTAACTGCAGTGCTCAGGAATAAAAGGTTAAATTATGATCTAGATGCTTTTTGTGATGAATGGAAATAATTGTGATCAATCACTCATTGCTTTGTATCGGTCATATCGATCGGTGGATCACATGATATCGTGACTGAATTTCAGATATCAGAAAACATCGAATCACTGTATCAATATAATATATCATGATCAAACCAGTGATTGTCAATCCTACAGGAAACATGTTTGTCTCTTTGTCTCCACTTTTAACCACCTGAGAAATGCAAAGTGCTAAAAGTCTGAGTTTCCTCTGACAGACGTGTTTTTCTACTCAGGCGGCGGCCGAGGATTCGGCCGGAGCGATCGCAGCGATTTCAACGGTAACTTTTTTAACCTTTGGGTGAATTTATCGAGTTGAACTTCTGTGAAAACTCTGTTTGTGTGTCTGCAGGAGATGAAAATGGAGTGTGTGAGAACGGTAAGCTGCTCTGTCTGTAAATAAACCCTGTTTACTGTGAGCGGGTCTGAGTCTGCATGTGTCTGCAGGATTCAGAGGAAGAGGAAGAGGAGGAAGAGGCGGCGGCTTCAGACAAGGTGAGACGTCCAGCTGAGACGTTTAGATGAAGCCTGACGTTTTACCTGCAGAGTAACTGAGATGTGTGAACGTTGCAGGTGGAGATCAGGGCGGAGGTAAGCGAGCATCACACGTTAGAAACGCCGTTTTCTGCTCAGACCGCATCGATGATGATGACGATGTTACAGGATACCGAGCGAAAGACGAAGACGTGTTCGCTTCAGGTCAGAAACGTTTCCGATGAGTCGCTTGGTGAGTTTTTCTTTCTGTGGCGTGAAACTGTTTGTGCTGCAGGAGAGGACAAAGGAACCGACAACAAGGACGCGGCCGACGGCGAGCGTGAGTAAAACTGCAGAGGAAACTCGCCGATGTTGCTGCTGGTGCTGATGTTTCCGTGACGTCGATGTTTCCGTGACGCCGATGTTTCCGTCTCCGACTGCAGGACCCAGAGTCACGTACGTCCCCCCCACTCTGCCCGAGGACGAGGACTCCATCTTCTCCCACTACGAGTCCGGCATCAACTTTGATAAGTACGACGACATCCTGGTGGACGTCAGCGGCAGCAACCCGCCGCAGGCCATCATGGTGGGTGATGTTGCTATGACGACTGCTTCTCTCCTCCCACAGAGACGGTCACAAAGGTTTTAGATGGTTTCAGGCTCAATGAGCTCGTTCAACAGTCATATGAAAAATGTAGATGAACCATGAGCAGCAGGGGAGTCTGACGGACACACAGACGTCACTTTTTATATTCTTCTGTCTTCTCTTTAGCTTTTATGTCAGATTAAAATCACGCTTTTTGAGGATTTGAAGAGAAAAATCCAAAATAAGAGTGTTGTGGGAGTAATCTGCTCTCTGAGGCAGTTTAAGTGAGAAGTTTAAGGCTCGTAGCTGTGATGGTCTCATTAAATTAAAAACTTTGATTTGTAATTATACATAAATAGGAGAAAAATAGAAATAAAATTATGCTATATATGTTTTTGCTCTTTAGCCGTTTACTCCCACGCTTTTACTGTTTCAAATAAAGCGAAACCGGCATGTTTGAAGCAGAAATGGATCTTTTACACAGATAGTTTGACCTTAAATTGCTACAGCATTGTTCTCTGATCAATAATGAGGTATTTTATCATCCAAGTTCTTTAAATAATGCAGAAGGGTCCAGGAAAACTAAAACAACTCGTACAACCTTGTGATGCATTCAGTGCAGCTTGGAAATCACATTTAACTGACACAATGACAACTCCAGTCAGGGAATAAGTTATTAGTCTATGTAAGCTTATTAACAGAGAATTAATAATATAGTATGTCATTGTTATACAAGAATTATAGGCTAATATTAACGTTTAGAAATATTTAAAAAAAAAAACGATCGAAAAAAGACGTTAATGAATAACGTTAAATGATTGAGATCAGTTTAAATTAAAAATATTTGATTATTTTAGCCTTAATCGAGTAGCCCTGATTATCAGATCCACCTCAGTAGTTCCAGGTTAGACCTCATTTTTCCTCCAGAGCTGCTTTAATTCATGGTCTCATAGATCCAACATGGTGATGAAAATGTTCCTCAGAGTTTATCCTCCATGTGGACGTGTCGGCATCAGCAGCTGCTGCATCCATGATGAGAGTCTGGAAGTTTTCCATCCGTGTCTGCAGTCATGATCTTCTCCCTGCAGACGTTCGAGGAGGCATCTCTGTGCGAGTCGCTCAAAAAGAACGTCAGCAAATCCGGGTACGTGAAGCCGACTCCGGTGCAGAAGCACGGCATCCCCATCATCTCCGCCGGCCGGGACCTCATGGCGTGCGCTCAGACCGGATCTGGGAAAACGGTGAGCCGAGGAACCGAACCTTCCCTGTTAGCTTTTCTCCTGGATGATCTGAACGGTCCTCCTGTCCTGCAGGCGGCGTTCCTGCTGCCCATCCTGCAGCAGCTGATGGCGGACGGCGTGGCCGCCAGCCGCTTCAGCGAGATCCAGGAGCCCGAAGCCATCATTGTGGCTCCCACCAGGGAGCTCATCAACCAGATTTTCCTGGAAGCCAGGAAGTTTTCCCACGGGTCAGTTTAACACCGGCGGGGAGGAAGCAGGACGTGGAGGCGATTTTAACAATTTGCTCCCTACAGGACGTGTGTTCGCCCCGTGGTGGTTTACGGAGGCGTCAGCACCGGACACCAGATCAGGGAGATCATGAGAGGATGCAACGTGGTGTGCGGCACACCCGGACGCCTGCTAGACATGATCGGGAGAGGGAAGGTGAGGCGTCAGGGACACATTCGCTCTCATCAGAGCTCAGCTGGTCGGGTTTAAGGCGGCACAATAAATTGGATTTTAATCGTGATCATGGTTTTGGTGGCAACCATTGAATGAACTTGATGGTCAACGATATTAATAATCAAAATACGAGCTCTGCTGCTGCTTCTCTAATCATGCTTCAGTCAGCAGTCTGCCAACCAGCAGGGGGCGATGCATGCCTCATTAAGCTACATAAACAAGCAGTATATTGATTTGCATACTTTTTGTCTGTGTGGCGAAATGACCTCAAGTAAATATCATGATATATATTGAGCAGTTCTTCTTGATAACGATAAATGGATGATAACGGCACTATGGTGAAAAATTTCTATTTGCCACTGTAATATCAGACTGTCCAAAGTGCCACTCTCTGGTCTGTACAGGCTGGGAATCAAGTTTGTAGTAAAATATTTCATACAAATTAATTGATACTGGGACCAATAAGCACTGACTGGGCAGCCCCATTGTATTTTCATTGTCATAAGATATTAGATTTATCTAAATATCTGTTATCGTTGTTAATCTTTGATGTTAAGTTACAGAAATGCATCACTTATTCAGGATATTCAAATTTTCCGAGTAATACCTGTAACTTCAAAGATTAAATGTACACATATACACAAACTGTATGCAAATCAATATATTTCAGCTTTTATTTGTTTAGATTTTGCTGATCAGGATTTGCTTCTTCAGAAAAACTAAAAAAAACTAGGATATTGCTTGAAGTCGATAAAAAATGGGATTTAAATTAAGAAATGTCAGGCCTCTGAAAGTTAACTCTTGTATTTGTACTTAATGCATAAAATGTGTTGGTATCACCTTTTATTATTGAATTGTCTAAATAAAACAACTTTTCCTGCATATTCGATTTGTTACGAGTACTACCTGTATATTCAGTAAGTCAGTCTGAAAGCTGGAGTATTGGGTCCTGATATTACATTATTAATCATCTATTCTAATTTAAAGTTTCATTTCTCACTAAAATTTGTAGCCACATTGTTTATATTTGATGCAATTAAAATAGATATTCTTCCAGACATTGTGAATGATCCTGATAATAATTACAATATTGATCAGGATAAACGTGATTATTGTTTTGGCCGTATCGGGCTTCAGATGTAAACGTTTGTGCTCCAGATCGGGTTGAGTAAACTGCGATACCTGGTTCTGGACGAGGCCGACCGGATGCTGGACATGGGCTTCGAGCCCGACATGCGGCGCCTGGTCGGCTCCCCGGGGATGCCACCCAAGGAGAGCCGGCAGACTCTGATGTTCAGCGCCACCTACCCCGACGACATCCAGAGGTCAGCGCCCGTCCAACCGCGTTTTTATCAGCAGCGAGCGCAGCGGTGACACACACGGGTCGGCTTTGTCTTTCACAGGATGGCCGCCGACTTCCTGAAGACGGACTACTTGTTCCTGGCTGTGGGAGTTGTGGGCGGAGCTTGCAGCGACGTGGAGCAGACGTTTGTCCAAGTCACCAAGTTCTCCAAGCGAGAGCAGCTTCTGGACCTGCTCAGGACCACCGGTATGTCAAACCAGCCGTTTTCCCCAGTTACCTCACTGGTTTACGTTTTTACATTAAATTAATTCATTAAAATTTATTAATTGCAATTATTTGTTTTTGAGCCCGTAATTCCTCACCAGTCCACATGAGGAACACAAGAGGCTGTCCTCTGACCTTAGACATAATAATTTAATTTATTATATTAAATTAATAATTATAACATCTTGTTTGCATTGTTCCTAAATTAAATTATTAATATATTTTTGTTCGTGTGGGAATGTGTTCCTGCTGTTAATAAAAAATATTTTATTAACAGCATTGTTTTGCATTTTAATAGAAAGGAACCTGTTGATTCAGAAGGAAATTCAGCTTCTCAGAAAAATGGCCCCTTATCAATTAATCCCAATAAGATTAAACTATTTATTAATAACGTGATAAATTGCATCCCTAAAACATACATTTTAATAAACAAACTTTCTTTTGTGATAAACAGGAAAAAAAGTTATATTCCTTATAGGATATTCATATAAAAAA
>JAVQJG010227403.1:0-16211 GCA_036024015.1 Craterocephalus amniculus
AGCTGCTAGACCTTCCTGCCCTGTCAAACATCACATTAGGCTGAATGAACCAACTGTCCATCAGGGAGCTACAACCTCCACCTCAGTTTTCATTAATTATCTCCATCTGGTAGTAATGCTGATGTAAACTCTCCTTTTCTCATGGTTATTAATACTTCTTGGTAATTTCTTCTCCCCTCCTGAGCTAAAGAATATGGATGCTCCTCCATTTCAGTGGGAAAAGAGGTCAGCTTCGTGTTTCTCCTCCTGCTCCTCCTCCTCCCCTGACTGCAATTCACAGCTTGGACTAACAAGCAGGGCTTAATTTGTGCCGGATCCTGATCCGGTACCTCCGCGGTTGGATCCGGAACCTCTCTTATCGGATCCCCCCCCCCTGCCCCTGTAAATAAATTTAATGAACTGAGAATGTTATACATTTAGAAATATCCTCATAATCCTCATTGAGGCTACACAAAAATATCTTAATTTAGATGCATTCTTAAGTGAATTTAGGCATCGTGAAACAGAAAATCGTACCGGTAGATCAACAGTGCGAAGAAAAACCAGGGGGCTGTACTATGAAGACGGATTTTCTCTTATTGACGTAACTTTTGGTATAACCCGGGATTTTCTGGCCTATGATGCTGGTTCACTTCTGATCGGGGTATGTCACTTATGCTGGACGCCTAACTTGGTCCGGACCAGGTTAAGTTCTGGATAAGAGATTAGAGAGAAGTGTCATTCTTCTGACCAAGTCAGTTAAACTCCACCAGGTTTGCATCTCAAATAATAAGGATAATAATAATTCTCACATAAAATTACAGAAACAGGATTTTATAGAACAACAAATTCTGTCACAGAATTAATATTCCAACATAAACGCGCTCACGCAGCGCGCTGAGCCGCAGAGAAGTCATGAACCTGGAAGCAGTCATAGGACGCAGAACTCTCCACCTTATTTTATTTACTGCCAGTGACTGTGGGGGTTATTTTTAATGTAACTCCACTAAAGGTAAAACTACCCCGATCTCCCCAGAATATAGCCTATATTTTTTAAATCCTTGAATAATTAGGCTATGCGGATCACTCCACTTTTAACTTGCCGGATCCGCCCCCACTCTGCGATCCGGCACCTCCCACTTTACAAATTAAGCACTGCTTCCAACCGATGTCTGAAACTAACGTCGTATGGAGAGTTTACAATAAACTCAGCACTGCCCCGTAGCAGAGGTTAGCCGTAGCAAAAGAAACCACGCATGAAGACGTTTGGAACAGACGTCCACATTTGCGTCCGTCAGGGAGCAGAAATGGGCCTTTAATCTAATCAAAAGCATGTGAGGAATTGATAATGTGGTTGACCAAATGCAAACCCATAAACTGGGCAAAACGTCAGTCAGATGCGGTAAAAATGGATCACTATCAGTGGGAATTTGACTCAGGAGCCTATTTTTATGTTTGAGTGAATTGTAAACATTTAAAGGAGTTATCTATGTAAATATCAATTTTGTTAATTATTAGGTTATTCTTATAACCAATTAAATTCTTTAAAATATAGGAAGTGCCATAACATGTGGACAAGCATTCCTATGATAGGTTTTCCAAGAGTCGAGGAGTCTGATATTTATACAGCTGATGCTAGAATCACATCTGATTCCTCCTCCTCGCTTTTTAGCTGTCATAAGGTGCAAAATAGCCCAGAGGCTTGTGTTTTCAGAAGCTTTTGAGGCTTACTGACCCGCACAATATTTGCCCGAGGAAAGATTATACCTGCAGTGAGAAAAGAGCAGCGGCGCCATGGCCTCAAGAATATGGCTACTGCATAAGGACTGAGGCTTTTAGGGACATGCATCACACATTTGGGTGTCCATTTGTTATCCAGTGCAGCTGGTATTCTGCATTATGAACAGTACAGTTTTATATGCAGCAAATTATTTGGACCCTCCTCTGCTTTAGCTCAGCAGAAAGCTTTTGGATTGTTGTGAAGTTACTGCTCCTGTTGGCAGGGCTGCCCTTTGCTTCTTATTCATTGATCTAGTCTCCCCTCAGAGTACAATCCTCCAGCAAATAATGCTCTCTGAGATGAAACCAGCATGAAACTTCAGCAGTTACCATGTGGCTGACACCAAAAAAGCTCCCCTGGCTGGCTGGCAGAGAATGACATTTGGCATTTTTAATCAAACAAAAGTTGTCTCTCAGCCTTTTGTTGCTTCATACAATCCAGCCACATTTCAAGCTTTTTATTTCACACACATCAGGTTTTACAAAAGTCCCGTTGGCATCTTCAAACCTTAGATTTAGAAATCCTATTGGTACTTCTAAAACTTAAGAAGTCATAAATGAGCCTCATTTCAACTCCCATGGTTTCCCTGCAAAGAGAGGTCATTTGAATCTCTCTCATGACTGACAGCTTGCTTTTCTATTTCTTACAACACAAACAGGGGTTGAAAAATAGATAATTAAATCTGAACATTATACAAGTTTATACAATGACTTCTAAGACTTTCATAGAAGAATGAATAACAATCACCCTGATAAAGATCTTTTTATATGGAAAAAATCATTTTCGTTCAAAAGATAAGAAAGCCTTTCAAGCAGTTAGTTACAGGGAATGATGGGTCCGAAGTTCAATGCATGCATTATAGAGGACAGGAACGATAAGGTTGAATAGGCAATACGTACGTTTCAAATCTAAAAAACTGGCTTTACTCATAAGAAAAAAATATGCAAAGTCATTGCTGAAATAATGTCAGATCACCATCCTCCATGTCAGAGTGAAGCCGCTGCACCAGTCTTTGTTTCTAAACAGTGATGACCAAAAATAAAGTGAAGGCATGCAGCATTTACCTGAGAGCAGTTTACTACACTGAAATTAATCGAACAAAATGATAACAATTGTAGTTTTTATGTTTGTTATGGTGTACTGAAGATGTAGACCAAAATGTGAGACTGAGGTCCAGGAGGTAGGCAGGTGCTGGGACCCGAGGTTTAATATATGCCCACAGAGATGGAAAACCAAACCAGACGAAGTCCAAAGACAACACAGGAAAATGACAATAATCTGGCTGTAAATAAATGAAACTGAGGGAAAAATATACACATAGTTAAACTAATAAGAATACACAAGGGGGAAAATGACAGGAAATAGATAAAAACAGGAAAGACTCAACTCAAAATGACAAGACCAGAAACTAAGCCCCATTGCTGCAACATGTCCAAAGCAGGAAATGACTGTGAGGTCAAAATTAAAACCTTTGGAAGACAGAAAAGTTCCCGAATTAACACGTACACTTGTGTAAAAGTTCATAATTAAGTAGAAAATAATAAAGCTAAATAAAAAGTTTTTCATTAGAAAATAAAGCTATGTTTAATATTTTGATCAAACCTTTAAACTAACATCTGAACACCTGTTTTTCCCCATGGTTTGCACATCAAAATAAAAACCTGCCCCTTCTAAAGATTTGGATCTCAGGAATCAGTTCATCTCATTCACTACATAGAATCGGCTCATAGATTAGATTAGATCAGACTTTATTTATCCCACGGACGGGGAAATTCACATGTTACAGCAGCACAAGCAGGAAAAGTGGGAAAATTAAAAAGAATTAATAGATAAAAACTAAGGATTAAACATAATACACTAAACATTAAAACTGCAGCAGTATAAAGTGACTTAGTAAACAAATAGAGCAGGCTGGTTGATGAATGGGTTATCATTGCTAATCATTCAGAGAGTGAAGCAGCAAAAGGAACAAACTGGGTGCCGGCTCTCACTCGATGCGACCCGGCTCTTCTGATTCAGTACAAAGTATTGGCTCTCAGCCACATGACACTTTGCAAACACAAACACAGCCCCACTAATGGAGGATTACTGCGTTCTGTTTGTGGTGCAGAAGCTCCTGACTAGACTTTTACAGCTTGTTGTCATTTTATACAAATATTTCTGTTTTAGCTTTATTCCCCACCATCTTTTTTCATATATATTTATACATGTTTTCTGATATGAAAAGATGTCACTTTGATTGAATTAGCTGTAACATCTTATACCCATCACCAATCCAACCTGTAGGCAGTAGAATTTGTAATATTTGCAAACATTTGATCATTGGCCACCAAAATATTTTGTCATGATTCATGTTGGGATGTACATCCCCAACCATGCCTGATGTGTTTGGTAAGTATAACAGTATTTATAACAGTATGCTATAACAGTATATAGCATGTTGTTACACAACTGACTCCTAACCCTCTGCAGACCCCCACAATCTGTCCAATCAGAAGGAAGAGGCCTTTCAGGGAGAAGGAACCCAAATAGTTTGCTTCATAAACCTCCAGTAACTAAGGACTTTATTATACCTTGACTAATGTAAAGCTACTCCAGCTGAGACCTGGTGTGAAAATATAAAGCCTGAAAAAGAAAACCAATATTCCTTTAAATGAATCAATTTTATGGCCTAAGAAAGGGGCGACTGCTCGGGTTGTTGGCTCTTCAGGCTGCTATGGGGAATGGATTCTGGCTTCTTTAAATGAATCCATTAAACCCTCACATTTTAGCCCATGTAAATCTGAGACTGTATATAAATATACATGCAAGGGGCATGTCATCTGTAATCTGTTAATGATGAACGCAAATAATATCATAAGATTACTGTATTTATTTAATATCTCCAGGCTGACAATAAATAATATATATTATTTTAAATACTCTTTTCCCCTGAGGCAGTAAATCAAAGCAGAAAGTTCCCAAACACAACTCTCCTGGCTCCTGTTGACTCAAAAACCAAATATGTCTGTGCAATTTAATCATTATTGTATATTATGGTTATTCTTTGATTTGTTCCAACTTGCCTTTTGTTTGAGCAAAATATCACAGGAATATGCATATTTGATGCAATGTGCCTCCGTCTCTGCTGAAATGTGAGGACAAAGACCCCTAAGACCTCCACAAACATTGTTTTGTTTTACTCTCAGCAGCCTTCATCATTGTTGATAACGTGTTAACAAGACGAGGCTGAGGATTCGAACGAGCTGTCAGCACTGGTGCTGCAGGTGTTTGCAGAGAATCAATGATCTCACATCATGTCTATGCAAACACGCACACTCAACACATGAAAGCAACCAAATGAGCTGTGACAGACAAACACCATCTTGTGCTCATCACAGTCAATCACTGCATGTAGGAAATAAAGTCACTCATGTCAGCACAAGGTAGGAAGGGGAACCTGCAGCTCAGCCAACAGGTGACGCAAGATGAGATCTCAGCGAGACTTTATGGATTTCTTTTATCTGTCACCGCAACATGTGGACTCAATGACACAAGGTGTAACCCCAAACAGTAGGTTAGCAAAGAACAGGAAACAAAAGGGGGCATTTCCTGTCCACATAGTCAGCTTCCTAAACTTCTTTCCACTTAAAAATGAGGTGGATGGAAAAGAAGGCGGAACGTTGCATCATCAATGAAGCAAAGATTTAATATAATAGTACAGAATCACTTTAGTAACGTAACTGTTGCTTATATGCCCGTAAATGAGCCATTTATATTCACTTGCCATGGGTTCACATAAAATCGCAGCTGCCATTTTTACTACAGTGTCACCTAATGGACCATCTAAACTCTATAACTGATTGGGATACATAAGGCCTTATAAAGGAGAATAGAAGAAGAAAATATGTACCATGTTAAAAACATCTTTGTGGACGAGTTGGTGGACACTGTCCATTTCCACCTGTGGTTGGTATCTGAGGTTATGGCCATGCCCATAAAGATATAACATATTTAAGTATATCATGGACAGGCATCATTTTCTTTATTTGTTTAATATATATTCTAACTCTAAGTTTCATATGAAACTTGGATATAAACTCCACCCACACGGTGGATTTTATGCAAAGTGCTGAGTCACAATGTGGGAGACAAACTTGTCTGAATAACTAAGTGCTGCCCTATCATCATGTGAGTAATAAACTGTAGTCATGTATGCGTTAAAGTGTCTTCTATGGAGCAATTTCACTCCTTTATCTGCAGGCAGGATCACTCTATCACTGTCCCATTTATGCCAGATTCCAAACACAACCTGATTAATGTTGTTGCACGCTGGCCGTGGAGAGCGCACCATTCATTTGTCTTGCAAAGCAGTTAAATCTGGAACAAAGTGCCCATGGAGATTGGTGGCTCAGAAGTAGGCAGATGAGGTACTGTAAATGTTTTTTTTTTCATCAAACAAGGATGGCACTTAGTACATAAACTTCAAGGTTGCACTTCAACCTATGGACTCAGAAAGAAGACATAAACTTAAGAAAACCACAATAAAATCAGGTTTTTGTTGTTTTTTTTAAGTCAAATGTTTGATGTTTTACAGATTTTTCAGAAAAAAACAAAAGGAACATGCACAAGAACCTATTCTTTAAAAATAAAATATCCTATCATTACTAAATCACATGTTGTAATCCTCATATGAACATCTGGCTGGCTGAAAGCTTTTCTGGAACATCTTACAGTAGATTGCAACACCCAATATCACCAACACATAATAAATGAATTCATGCATTTATACACGAAGGTGCACTGAATGTAAGGAGAAGGTTTAGTAAATTAGAGAATGAATACAAGTGTGATGATGAAAAGGAAGGAAGGGGATAAACCTACAAAATAAAACACAAAACCAGACAGGACAAAGACAATGAAAAACAGCAAAAACAACAAGCACTATGCCAAAAACCCGGAGATCATGCCAGCTCTTTGATATCATAGGATAGTGACTACATAAGTCTGCAAGAATCTCATTTTTATCACAAACCTGCATTTCTAAATAAGTTTAATTTTCAATAACTGAAAGCTGTATTTAAAATTGCCCAAAATGTAGAGAAAAAATACCTACAATTCTAAGGATAACTTTTGAGGGAATACAAACATATTATATCATTAAACATATTTAGTTTAAGTGGAACTTCTAGGGATAAAACACTTCACATCCGCATATGTGTCATCAGCAGTGTTTAATATTGATGTGTCCAATAAAATTGTTGACACTCTTGGTATACCGAAAAACCATGTAGAAAAGAAAAATCAATCCTACTTTGTTCGTGAGGTTTCAGTATTTGTTTGTCTTCATTCACAGAAAATGACAATAGTCCTCGGGGAAAGTCAAACAGAAAAGTCTTCTTCTGGGAGCCTTTCAGATCTCTGCTGTTGTGATTCAGAGGAGAAAAATGCCTCTGTAAGACACTGAGAGGATTTATTCAGGTGTTTCTCTGCTTCGGTGTCCTTTGAACTGAGCTTTGGAGAGATTCTAGCTCAGATTAAATAAGAAGCGTATCGACAAGCACACAATGAAATGCCTTTGAAAGAGACAGAAGAGCATTTAAAAGTTAAGATACTTTTTAAAAAACTATTTAAAGGCAACAATGAAAGTTGCACAGAAGGCAGGAGCGAGACTTTGGATAACAACGTGATTATGAGTGGAGGTTTTTCTGCTGACTGCAATAATATCTCCAGGTTTCATTACGGCACCACAGAAGAAAAAATCATTTTCCCGTGAGTGGTAGGAGTCCTTAATCGAAGCCCGGCACCGTTTCTCATGTGTTTAGCTGCAGATGATTAGAAGAAAATGCCACACATTTCTGACTTGTGTTTTGTAAAGGTCAGACAGTGGGGCGGGAGTATGTGGAAAGGGTCCCTGCTATCTCTCAGAACAGCCCCTGAGGAGCCCCCAGGGAGCCGCACTCTGGAACAAAAACACCATGTGTGGCACTCTTTGTGTGTCTGCCTTTAAGTGAGTCTGAGTGTGAGAGAGAGGCCAAGTCCTGAAACCTGAGCTAAGTTTTCAGCAGTGCTTCAGAATGACGGGCTTGTTTAATGATTAAATCCCAATAATGAGGACAAAATCCATCTGCGAGAGCATCGGGGTTGAAGCTGAAGACTTAAGATCACGCATGAATGCCTCCATTTTGGTGATCACATTATAAAATGCCTACGAACCACTCCTTTTCTTATCCGCCCACTTATCTGAGCCCTTTATTTTATTACCATTAACTGTGAGACAACATTATGAGCATGATAACTTGTACGACAAACTTTAAAAGTTATACAGAAAGAGTCCACTACTTAAAAGTGATATGATTATAATATCACAGATGACTGTTTTTAATTTCATTTATAAGGTTTTATTTATTCAGGAGAATGATAAAGAGAAGCACATGAAGCTGAAGTATGTAAAACTTTTAATTGGAACTTTTTTTGAAGGTTATTCATTGTAGAAGAAAACAAAACAGTTATATTAATATGAATCAGGTGTGCAGGAAACATCTAAAACACGCAGGGCAGGAGGTCCTGAGGAATCGCTTTGAGATCCATTGGTTTAACCCATTCAGCGTTTTAGACACAGCCCTTGCTTTGTTCAAAGCCACAAAAATGCATGTGACCTGATGGTCAAACTCCCATTAGCAGCTCTGCTAAGGAGAATATTTTTCTTCTGTTCTATGGCCAGGAGGTTAAAACTCACCCTGGTCTTCCCGAATCCATCAAAATGAATCATTACAGACTTGGCCACTCTGTGCAAACTGTATTTTCATTATTCATTTTTTGCAAAAATATGCATTAAAAAAAAAATAGGCAGCTTCTGCTGTTTTCCTCCCCACTGTCACCCTGTGGATGCTCAGGATGTGGAATTAAACTGAAGACAGGATTCAATGTAGTACATCAGTTTCTATCATTCAGCAACATTTTTTTATGAAATGGCTTTAAAAGATTTTAAACCCACCATTATTGGATGGGATATATCCAATAAAACTGTAGCAGCTAAAATGAAAAATATTTAACCTGATGTTATCGAAAACAGAAATCACTTAAAAATAGTTTCAGTATTTTCTGTAACCTTTTCTGTTAAATGATGCATACATCTTATCAACACTCCATGTACTTTTGCTTTTTTCTATTCTCTCCATGTAGAGGCTTTTTGATTGCTAAAAATAGATGGACCTGTTCCCTTCAGATGTGGGCTGCCTGGCTGCCGGACCTGTGCAGCCTGATCCCCCTGGCAGCCACTGACAGCCCAGAAACAGCTCCGTCCTGCTCCATCCCTCAAGCCCCGCACTGTTAGCATCAACAGCCGCCCCCACGTCTCTCTTTCTTTCTCCTGCCTATCCTCCAAAGCCACCAATTTGGAGGTGTCTGTTTAATTGAGTAGGCAACATTCATCTCTATGTGCAAGTGTGTGAGCATGTGCGCTTGTTCCTCTCAGGGACTGACTGAAAGCACCTTGTTCATTAAAGAATGCTGGATGAGAAAGCCTTTACACACAGCGTGGGCAGTTTTGTCCGTCTTTTGATTAAGCCATCCTCCTTCCCTTTCCTCTTGTCTGCCTCCTCTTCTTCTGCTTCTTTTTCCTTTCCTGAAATCTTCTTGGACATATTTAGATGAGTTATACAGGCAATTTGCATTTGTGTCCACTTGAGCCAGTGCTGTGCTTCTCTCTGAATTCAAGCTTTTTGCACGTAAACAGATGCTGGAATCAGATCTTTATATTGGAATGACAGCGAGAGCATCTTAAAGAGCCCAGAAATCAGTCGTCTTGAAAAGCAGAGTGTACTTAATCTGCTTTGGATTAAGACACATAATGCTCCTGAGGATATGTCTGTCAGTCCTGATGCACTATAACACTGGAAATGTGCTCAACATATATGGAGTCATGTGATTCTGCAGGTTGGTTCATTGTCGTTGGAGTCAGTTTGCTTGCTATCGGAGCATCTGGAAGCAAGTGTGAGGAAAATATCCACAAAATTAGTCTTTTTAATATCTGCAATGCAGGTCAACAAATTTAAGCGTCACGATTTGCTGCCTAACATCATTTATTTCACAAAAGTAAATGTCTCAACATTTACAGTCAAAGCATGGCTCCATACTCCACTTTCATCCCAGACTGAATCTGCTGTATAACTCTCCTACATGTTCAAGAGGGTGTGTTCACACGTGACTTCTCTTTGTGTCGCTTCTTTCAAGCTGACAGCCAGCTTTCAAGTTGCTCTCCATCTTCCTCAGCAGAAGCTTCTGATGCAAAACTGCCACAGACAACAGCTGATTCCTTAATCTATAAAAGCTCCCAAATGATTGTCAAAAGATGACCTCACGCAAAGATCTTAAATCAGTAGCAGCTTGAAGGAACTGAGAACTGCGAGCTGGAATCAAGTTTTGACATGAAAGTTTTTTTTCCTTTTTCACAAAAGAAATTGACCCTAAGCTCCTAATAAATGAGTGAAGACTGTTCAGATCCTCAACACAGCATCACAGAGAGGTCTGAGAGCAGCAGAGAGCAAGTAGGCTCTTAGCGGTCATATAAAAATATAAGAACCTGCAGCAAATCAATACAATTTAAAGGTGATTGGGGAGGTTGCAGCCTCGGATGAGATGTGAAAGACTTGACCTGCACGGGTTTACAGTTTCTACATTATGTTGTAACAGAGAAGCACTGACACGATGAAAAGAGTAAATCTGACGTTGCTTGTGTATCTTGTCTTGCTTCCTCCTGTAATTGTTTGGTTGTGTCTCAGAGTTTGCCCATTAAAAGTAAGGAAAATGATGAAAATGTAAGAACTGAAGATAGAAAGAGAGATGGCTCCTTCCAGATTAAATATATTCAGCAACTTGGCCTGGAGGGTTGACACGTAGAAAAAAAAAAAAAAGCAAGATTTTGACAGGATTTTTTTTTACACCTAAATGTAAAGTTATATCCCCACTACATGTTGAAACTGAGGTGCCAGAATCCACCACAGAGGTCTCTGCTACTTAATGCAATCCCCCTCTGACACCTTCAGCCACCTTTGCCAGTTTGGGATAAAACTTAATGTGACAACCTTTGGACTGAAGTGCTTCATATTCAAGAATAACAAAATACTTTTCCTTACATTTACTGTTGGTGAGCTGCTATACTGTAGATGTGAAAGAAAAGACAAACGTGATTATTAGTGTGAAGATCACTTCTCAGTGTTTTTTTTTAAAAAGGGGGGAAATGTGTGCAAAATTAAATATTTAGAGACAACAGCTAAGTATTATCTGCTGTTTCTCCTTTGGTACAAAAAAATGAGAGTCAGTAAAATAAATCCTGACAAAAGCATCCAAATCCATCCATCCATCCATCCATCAGCACTACAGCGAACCATTAACCCTTTGATGACTCCGCCTTACTGTAACTGTGCATTCAGTGATGTAATAAGCAGAGGCCTTGCAGGTGCTCTCTCATTGGCTCTGTCTCTGTTTAAGACTTAGATCTCTGCAGCTCAGTACTGGTTTAAGTCATTTTTCTGTAGAATGGGATTGATTCTTGAAACCTGTCTTTCCAACTCCCAACCCTGGTGCCCCAATGTCTCATGCCGATGAATGACTAACCTGAGGGAAATTGACAGCTTCAGGGCAAGATTGGGTTGTTCCTTTTCAAAAAAAAGAAAAACATTGTGTTACATGATGTTCACTTAGAGAAAGAAAAAGGATAGAGGAGTTTGGTCTGCACTAGCATGATTAAAAAGTGCAGTAGCAGGCAACTGAGATGACTTTAATCAGAGTGAAAGAGAAATTTGCCAGCCAGAAGAATTTGTAGTGTTTGTTTTGTTTTGCGGAGCACTGAAGTGCCATGTCTTTGACTTCTTCTACACGCACATACACACAAACCCAAAAAACTGTCCCACCCTTACTGGCATTTTTCTTAGAGAAACTCCGACTAGGAAGAACAATATATCTTATCTAATAAACTTTTTCTTAAGCTGTAAAAACAGAATCCTCTGTATATGCCATTGTACGCGTTGCAAAGGGGTAAATTTTTTCTTGCTGACCAATACCGAGTCACCATTAGGTAAGTCCTAACATAGACCACTGCCCACAGTGATAATATAAACATATCGTAGAAGAAATTAAGTTTAATGCATGAAGTTAGCCTCTAATACTCACCTTCTACCATTTTAAGTCATATGCTGAAAAATGTTCCGCAGGTTAAAAAAAATGGTGCCCACCGTACTCAGGGTGGGACAGTACATTGATCTACATCGATGCATTGATCATGTGGTCAGTGAGTCAATCTTTTAAACTGAATGATAATGCCTGAGTTTAGGAATAAAGAAAGTTAAATGATGATCAAGTTGCTTTTAGTGATGACTGTAAGTCCGCAAATAGCGTTTGTACGCGCTTCTGTGCCGGCTTCGCTGGTGGCTGCAGTTACCCACAGCGCCTGTGGCAGCAGTAGTGAGTCAGATGTTGTAAAGTCACCTTAAGTCCCTTTAACCGTGTTTATAGCTTCAGATCCATCCACGCTCACACCAGTGTAGGTCTCTCACCTGCCTCTCCAAACCAGCCTTCTCACAACGAGGCTGAGAGGAAGCATGACAGCAGCTGCTGGTGGAGAATCAAAACCTGAAGCTTCATGTACTTCCACACCACATAACTACACACTACACCGGGATCGCATGTTCAACAGCAGAGCAGCTACTTCAAGACACAGGAAAACTGTCATTTTTGGCTAGAACAGACAGTTTTTTTAGTTTCTCCTGGAGCCTCATTTTCAAGCATTCCCATGTACACAGCAGGTAGATGCTTGGATTGCTTTCTAAAAAATGAAAAAATAAAATAAAATCTGCAGGTGAGACAACAAAATCCTTGACAGGCTGAATTTAGAGGAGAAATTGAGGAGAAAAATCTAATTCATTGACTCAAAATTTCCCAGATTACTTTGCTGGTAGGCATTCTGGAAGGAGTTCAGTTTATTTTACCATTAAGTTCACGGCTCAATGGTACAAATTTGCAGAGTAAAGTTTAAATGTGACTAAAAATCATATCTGCTTTAAAGAGATTGGAAATCACCATGTAGACACTAAATGATTAATAAAATGACTTTAACAAATTAATCTGAATTCCAAAGTATGTGGCTGGTTTATTATCATCATAAATTGTAACTCAAGTATACATTCATTTCGCTTTAAGTTAGTTCTGGTGGTTCTGCACATGCTTATTCTCTTGTCCTGTCATGATGACAAATGACCGGATGGCCGCCAAAGCAAACGCTGGACTTTAACTATGACTATTTAATTGAAAGTGAAGTAGGCTGTGCTCGTGTCCAGCTGCTAATTTTTCCATGGTATTGCTGAAAAACAGTAGAAGCAGGAAGAGGAGTTTGTTTCCTTCAGGTAGGCATAAATACGTCTTATTGGACCCCTGTCCAAAGAGAACCTTTCCAAGCAACCAGATAGTATGCAGAATTGAATAAAGGCGGATAAACATGTTTTCCTCAATTCGTACTGACTATTTTCATGTAATCTATTTTCATCAATACTACAGTTCCAAATGATCTAATTCTGAACAATTATTCTGAAATTAATGTTACCGTAGCTAATGTAACCACGTAGCATCAAGTAACCATGGCGATTGTATCCAAGTGACATCATGTGACATGGATAAATTAGAAAAGGTTATTCTTACTCTGGACAACATTTCAGTGCATACAAAAGATAGATAGAATAAGTTACAAAAGTAGAAACAAAAGTGAGATATTTCTGTAACCAAAAGCAAAACATTTGATGCCACCCTGGTCTCACAATGTTTATCTAATAAATCCAGCCAAATCTCTCCATTTCATGGAGAGCAACGGAGCTTAAAGGCCAACAATTTATCGGGCAATAGCTATGTATAAATGCTTCTCTCTGCAGTCAAAACACAACCTAAGCAATGTCGACTGGTGGGGGTCCTCATGTCCATCTTTTGATTTAATTTGGCGTTTCTGTTCCATCATCTAGGACGATCACTGCTGTGCTGTAGCTACAAGAGAAGTAGTCAAAGGATTCATCAGAATTCAGCTTGCAGTTTCTCAACCTGCATCTGCAGGAAAGCAATGTTGACATTAGCTTGCGAGGCATGCTAAACTGTTCTGGCCCATAGATGTGCACAGAGAAGGAAGTTTTTTCCAATGTCAGACATCGATGGAAACGTGGGCGGATCTTGTTCGTTCGCTTCAGAAAGGCAAATTGTGGCGGACAGCTTTGACGGCTCCTTCAGTCACTTCGAGGAAATGTTGTGCTATGTTTACAGAAGTAGTGTCATACTGGAGCAAATATATGTGCTGCATGTATTTATCTATCACGTTTACAGCTGCACTCTCCTGAGCCCACACACTGTGAATCAGAAGGTGCTTTTCATGCGTTGCTTCATCCTTTTGAAATGGGAATTAAAGGTGCGGGCAGGTCTATACGGTCTCTGCTTGTGAATAACAAAAGATACAGTATGATTCCTTTGTTTTGCTGAAGCACGGCGGCCCTGTTGGTTCCCTTGTAGCCTGTGTGGCACTGGAACAAAGCCTAACTGCAGATTACAAAACCCTCACTGAGGCAAACAGGAGTGAATTTCCCTCCAGGCTGAGGCCCACCTCAGATCACACAGCTGCAGCAGCGAGAAATAGTTACAGCTCAACCTCTGTGAAATGCATGTCGACCAATCAAGCCCCTACAAGTGATGCTGAAGAAAAAAGATTATAAAACAGTAATAGCCACCCAGTTTTCAGGGATAACATAAAGCAAGGAAGTTGAGGATTTTTTAATCACCAAAATGGTGTGCATTGGAAGGAGACAATCCTCTATGGTTGTTCTCAACTCTTTTCCCTGCAGACATCTGTCAGTAACCCCCAATTTGCACCACATGTGCCCACCAGGATGGAAGCAGGTGTGGATTTGCTGACAATTAGTGGATATGCATCCAAAACTCAGTTCAATTTCCATCTTCGGTTAGAAATGTTTGCTCGATTTATATTCACTAACACGTTGCACACAGGGGGAAGACCTGCAGAGAGATGGGAGGTTTACCTGTGCATGAATAACGCTGTTACTCTGCTACTTGGGAATTTACTTTACATTATTATTTTGTTAAAGACACGTGTACGTCCTCAGAAAAACAAAGAAGAAAAAGAAGAGAAAATGATTTGTTCCTCCCTGCAGTCTTTTCTGTCACTCAGAAATGAGTCAAACAGGATGAACACAGGAAGTATCGAGGAACATGAATTTGGTAAAAGTGTCTGTCCGGTTCTCTGTAGGCAGCTGGTTTATTATTATCCAATTATTTCCAAAGATCATAAAATGGAATGGTAAAAGTCATCAGGTATATTTATATTTTGAGGAGGAAGATAGATTTTACATTGTCCACACGTATAACCCCCAATCCAGATAAGATGGGACACTGTAAATACAAACAGAATGCATGATTTGTGAATCTTGTGAATCCATATTTCATTGCCAATAAAACATTTACCTATCAGAGGTTAAAATTGAGACATTGTACCATACCATTAGCCTGGCTATCGCGACTTCAATGCGGGCATTAGTCTGGCCAAGACCAATAGGGAAACCGTTTCTCAGAAGGGACGGTTGACCTGCCTCCTTCAGATGTCGCTGTTTGTGATTGGTCAAAGATTAAATCAATCAAAGTTTAAACCAATCACAGCACTCTTTTCTCTGACTTGTGTGTAGCCAGCAGGGCTAACAAATTCTTACCGAAGCCGGTCGGGAGCAAGGTGAAAACGTCTTTCCCTCCAACAAATGTCTCCAGGGCTACTCGTCGCTCACATTTCACAGAGAACTTTCCGTTTAATGAGCTGAAAACAGAATCTCCCGCTGTGTCAAACGCTGCCGCTGCTCCATGCTTCCACTATTTTGGAATTTTGGAAAATCGGTTGAATAACCCTCTTGCCCAGACTATATGTAGCTTGTGAAATTTAGTGGGCGGGCCCAGACTACCATACCATGGGAAAGCTCAGCTTTTGAATCTGATGGCAGCAGCACATCTCAAAGATTTAGAATAGGAGCCGCAAATGACTGGAAATGTAATCAACACTGGAGGAGCGTTTGAAGACAAATTAGGTTGTCAGGTTCATTTGTCAGTTCAATTAGGTTGTCAGTCCACCCTGAAACCCACTGATGCAGCTTAAAGCTCTATGATGCAGAGAAGCAGCCAGATGTGAACAAGATCGAGAAACATCGCCGTCTCTAAACCAAAGCTCATTTAATGCTCTGAGATGAAAACTTGAAATTCTTCCTGGAAAGCATGGATGGCGTGTCCTGCAGACTGAAGAGCAGAGGGAGCATCCAGCATCTCTGATGGGATGGTGAATCAGAGCCGATGTCGTGGGCAGCTTCCACATCTGTGAAGCTCCATCAATGCTGGAAAGTACATGCAGGTGTTAGAGCAACATCTGCTCCATGCAGACATCGTCTCT
>JAVQJG010227459.1:0-15536 GCA_036024015.1 Craterocephalus amniculus
ATCCAGACTGACCCAGATTCTCCTACAAACCGAGTTCAGCCTGCTTGTTCCTACTGATGTGCTTTTACTGGCACATTTACTGTCGCTGTATCTCGCTCCGTCTTCTGGTGGAAATATCAAAGGAATTTATCCAATCGCCCCTGAACACGTGTACTCAAATCAAACTTTATTTATGAAGCACTTTTCGTACAATAAATGCTTTAAAAGCAATTAAAAGAATAGCCCATCAACCCCCCCTCACACCATACATCCTACACCCCATGTCCACCACCACAACTCCACACACAGATAGGTGATAAAAGTGTGATGGTGAAGACTAACTCCAAATTGAAATGAGTTTTGAGCCTACGCTGCAGCCCTGAGGCCTTCTGGCAGGCTGTTTGAGAGGCTTGGGGCTATGATATTGAATACTGGGTACGTGTCAGCTCAATTAAGTTCAAACTGAGCATCCGAATGAAGGAAAATACATTTAAGTGACTAAATGAAAACGGGCAGCAAATCGCACTGGTTCACCAGGAGAAGGACAAACATTGCCTGGTCTGATGAGTCTCCACATTTAGAATTGGGTTCAGGTGCTTTTCATTTAAACTTGTCGGTAAAACGTTTGGTGGTAACATGACATTCTTGAACATAAGGAGCTAAAACCATGAAAAAGGTTGTGGACCCGGTGTTGAGTCAGACTTTTACCAGACAGAAATAAATAGTAAATGGACTGTACTTGTATAGCGCTTCTCTAGTCACCGACCACCGAAATAGAAGCTACACATGGTGGAAAACAGCATCACAGACAAATGTAAGATCCCTGCAGGGATAGCCAAGCTTGTTACATGTCAAAGACAGACTTCTGTATTCATTACTAATATTTTTATGAGGAATATTTTAATAATAACCATAATTCAGAGGTGTGGCTGGATCAAAGCGTTGGTAATCTGAACTGCTGTTGACCTGAAAAATAGGTTTTTCAACTATCAATAATGGTTATTATACTGAAGAACAATACATCTGTGTGAACAAGAAAATAACATTTTTAACTATTCCTTTGAATGCCAGAAGTCTGTATTCTAAATTTGAACATATTATGGATATAATGGACAACCATCCAGTGTTTTGGCTATATTTGAAACATGGATTAACACAGAACAAGCAGAGGGTTTTGAATTAGAGGGATACTAATTTCTGCATGTGGATAGAAAGTAAGCAGGTCGAGGTGTTGCTCTCTATGTGGATAAAAAATTGAATTTCAAAATGTTGGAAACAATGTATTGATAAATATGTATTAAAGTGTATCTCAATAGAAATTAATAATGACAAAATTTAACATGTACTTGTAAGCTGTTTAAATGGGACACCAGGGTCCAGTTTTGAATTGTTAATGATTGGACAGAGGAAGTGTTTATTGAAAAACTTAATAATACAAATTTCTTAAGTGGAGATTTCAACATTGATCTGCTCAATTCAAATAACCACAAGAATACTAATGAGTTTATTAATATGATTTATAGTGTGAATCTGTATCCAGCAATTACTAGATTTCTGGTACATTGACTGACCTTTTTTCATTTTTGCCACAAAAACTCCACACGCTGGAATCCAGCAGGGAAACCTTTAAGCCCTGACGTTATCACAACACCAGCAGATATGGCGTGGACGTCCTGGATCAGATGGCAAGAAAATGTTCAGTCAAGGGTGGACCATGAAGACGGCTTGTTCTTCAACCTGCTGGTGACTCCTTGATCAAATCCTCCTCAAGGAGTGCATCAGCAGCCAAATTGCACAACAGAAGTTTCTGCAACAGCTGGCAGGAAAACTTCAAGTAGACTTCTTAAAGGAGGCAGGTGTGTGTGGAGTCGCTGCACCAAAAAGCAGCAGATTCTCTTTGAAAACCCAAACTGCTTCTATTCTGTACAAAACAATATTGCTGAAAGACAAGTTACCCGCAGATACAGATGTCCTCTATGCAAAAAGGAGAGGAGTTCTGACAAACACGTGTGACCCAACATCTTCACAATCTCTCACAGAGCTGAGTTAGCATAACATCAAGAGATCACTAAAACTAAATCCCTGACTTCTTTAGTTATAGGCATTATTTCTATAATTACTGAGATGCATTCTCACACACATTCCTACAGCATCTCCTGTGTCATTATACAAACCACCCGGTTTCTGTGTGATCCAACTCGTGGATGTTCAATTCAATTCAATCACTAAAGGATTTATCAGAAAGGAAGGTTTTAAGTCTGATCTTAAAGGTAGAGAGTGTGTCTGCCTTCCGAACCAAAGCTGGGTGACAGGATTCCCGCTGATCACGAGTGGGACGGGATGAAAAGTTAGCAGGACCCACCCAACGGGACAAAATATAACTATCTCTATATATTCTGTTTGGAATCATTCAGCTACGGCGGACATGGTGTGATCCATGTTTCACTGTTTTTACTGTAGCCGACCTCTAAAAGAGTCAGAAACACTGACTCAGAGCTGCTTTTAGAAAAGAATCGTTTTAATGAATCACCTGAATACTGAATCTATTTATTAAAACTCAGAGCAGAACAGGACTGGAGTTATTCTGAGTGAGTCGGGAGTCACTTAATCAGGACTGGGACAGGAAAGGAACTTTTAGGATCTGGCCCGGGATTCACAAGAGATGGAAAAGGAGTGAAAATCCACCCCCCCAACATCCTCTGGTCCACTTGATCCATGACTCCCAAGATGACATATTGGTGTTGGTGACCCTCCCTTCCACAATGACGATTATTAATTATATATCAGACGGGTCGTCTTGCAGGATTCTCTAAACATCAGGCTTGAAAACAGTCTGTCTTCATTAATACGGAAGATAATGTTTCTGCATGGATGTGTTAAAGAATTAAGCTTTTAAATTTAGATTTATGTCTTTATTAATGGATTCATTTTGACAGCCATGATAAAAATCCCAAATTTATTATATAAATATAGGTTTCATATATTTCACAATTATCTGGTGACCCCCTGAAATGATCTCACGTCCCACACGTGGGTCCCGACCCGCAGTTTAGGAACCACTGCTCATTTGTGAATCTGTGGCTAACACTTATCTTCTGACAGTGACAGAACGGATCTGGGTCCAGTTCTGTTACTGGTTGACTGGGCAGCATCCCACCCACTGGATCCCTGCAGGATGCAGCACTGCTGACACAAAAGCAGCATGACTGGACGGTTTGTTCACCATTATCGCCTGAAACGCTGAGATTTAATTCATTAATTAACGGCAAAGATGTCATTAATGGACAGAAAATAATTCAATCATTTCTTCACCATTTCTATTCAAATATTTAATTGTTGTCTTTGGAGTATTATATGTTTAATTTTAATTAGATTTGATGGTCTCAAAACTAATTTGTTTCATTGCACGTTGTCTCAGGGACATTTCTGCAGCTACTGCATACATTAATTAGCACACTAGTTTTTATCATTTTATTAATTCAATACTTTAGTGTTTCTTCCCTTTGTGTCTTACAGTATATGCATTAAACTGTTTAGATGAGAGTCACCAAAGAAAACTTGTCATATAAATGTTTAATCTGTTAAATTTATAGTCATTTTCCCCATATTTAATTATTATAATTTATTTCTGGTTAAAACTCACAGACAGGCTGGTGAATATGAGGAGGTGGGGAGACAATAGGGGGGTTGAAAAGGCGGGAAAAAAAGAAATGAAGAGGCACAGGAGCAGAAGGAAGGATGGGTGGAGGAGAATGAACAGGGAGGACCAGAGGGAGGGGTTGCAGGAGGAGCAGGTCTCCTTTCAATGGCCGTGCTCTGATGCATGTCAGCGCCCCCCACCACCCCCCAAACATCCCACAACCCCCACCCTGCTGAAGTAAAGGCTGTGTGTGTGTCATTGTCACCCTGAGTGGTCCGGACCATTCTCTGGAACTAAAGAACAAAAGTATGACTCATCACACAGAGCAGAGGTGCATCGGGATGAATGAGAAGCAGCGAACACAGACCTCATTGTTGGGAACTTTTCTCTTAGTTACATTGATATAAAACGCTTGTGAAGTGACAGTAAAGACAGGAGACTTTTATAAATACGGCTTTTTGATAATGCTGCACGTTCAGTACTGATGCACAACGAATTCTGCAGGGTTGATCATAAATGTGTTCTCTGGTTGGATAAACAATAAATCATTGTTTCGTTCCAAAGCTTTGCATATCAGGTTAGTAGTGCTTGTGTCCATTCATGTCCCTCCAGACTTCTGTAGGCTTTGAGGGAAAAGCGTTTTGTATGTCAGGGTACCATGGGTCTGAAAAGTCTATAAATTCTTCCTGGAAGGACGCAGATTTCTGTTCTTGGAGAGAATCCCAACCCATCGTGTCACCATGACAAGCTGTCCTTGATCCACCTCAGATCTCCTTGTTTAACAACACATGGATCATCTCGCCGAACGCAGCTGTCATCAGCCCCTCTTACATCTGGCTCCAGGTGACCCGGTAATGGCTTTAAATATGTCAGATTGACTTTCATTTTCCACCAATTTGGCCGCCCACTCCCGACCGCTTGAGCCTTTTAATGAGGTGCTATTCTTTCCCAGCACTTTACACACTGAACTGCAGTTTATATCAGTGAAAGCCAGTGAGTTGAGTGGGAGAAGAGCGGGATAAATGAGAGGAAGCGGGAAGGAGAGACGATAAAAAGTGCCAGTGACACATCTTGTCAGACCAGAATGAGTAGAGAAGCCCAACAGTCATCCATTAACATCAGAGTGCAGAGCATCATGCGGCGGAATAATCCTTCTCCCCCGTCTCTTTGGGTAACTGCTCGCTACACGCCACATTAATCTGTGTAATTAGGTTTGAGGCTTGTTTTACCACCTTTCCTCTACTGTCCTCGTCTTTCCTCCTCTTCCGTCATCATTTTATTCTAACAATTACCTGTCTGTTTCTTAAAATTCTCTTTTTTTGTACCAGTGTTTTTAATCTGCTAATTCCTGCATGGAACTCCAACTCAAATGTTAACTGAGACATTGCTAACATCAGTAAAATATATTACGAGCCCCCCCACACAATACCACCTCAATACCAATGATACTTAACTATCATTTCTTACTTTAACACCCTTTCATTTGTTAGTCTGGCGGCAGTTTTTAATCATAATGAGGCACCGCAATCAGAAAAATGGTCCATTTGCACATTTTAATACAAAGATGCGAACAGGAATTTGTGTTTGAAAGTATGGGGAAAACGTTGTACATAATCTTGTCTTCTGCCCCCTAGTGGATACCAGGAGCAGAAGACTACACTACAATAATGTTGACATATTGCACTGTAATAAAAGAGAAATATATGACATCACTTTTTTTACATTTTCTTGCAGGGTTAATTAAAGATTAAAACATCTGACCCTTCTCTCTATTTTGTCATTGGGTCGGATTTCAAGTGTACATTTTTTTTCTTTTCTTTTTAGAAATCAAGGTATCTTGGCCTTTCCGGCGCACTATGGGTCCCAAGTAGCCACTGAGTTGGCTTAAGCATTGTGTCAACTATGGCTAACATAACCATAACATTGATTAGAAAATAAGATGCAAATATCTGGTCTGATTCTGACTCAGTTTGAGTCCTAACTTAAATCAGAAAATACTTTCTATCAGATGGCAACTATGGATCTAAACAAAGATGGCCCCTTTTGGAGTCCCTCAAGGCTCCATTTTGGGCCTCCTATTGCTCAGCATGGCTA
Source organism: Craterocephalus amniculus (assembly GCA_036024015.1). Taxonomy (NCBI): domain Eukaryota; kingdom Metazoa; phylum Chordata; class Actinopteri; order Atheriniformes; family Atherinidae; genus Craterocephalus; species Craterocephalus amniculus. The sequence goes on from JAVQJG010227459.1 coordinate 5,714, forward strand.
TGCACCCACTTCCTTAGATCATGGAAATAAAACAAAAATCTGATCATAATTATCCAGATGAAACTTTGATCTATATTACTATCTCACAAGGGAAAAACTTAAATATCACATTTGTTTTATGTTCTGGCCCCATATGAGTCATTAAGACTTCTAAGATCACTTGAGTTTGCTTTTAATACTGAGAGTTCAAATTTAAATTCAAACAAAATAAAGCATTCATATTTTGCAGGTTTTTACTGCCCACATTAGCAGCTAACGCTAAGACCGTGGGCGGCGCCATGTTCAAAGACCGGGGGTTCTGAGGATAACAGGAAGTTGCATCACTATATGTGACACTTATGTTTGCATTTAATTACCACTTTTATTTTGCTTTAAAGCACTTTGAATGTGCCATACCGATATAATCTTCGCCTCTTTTCCTGCATCATGATGCTTTAAATCCTGTAATTTAGGACTGATTACTCCAGATTCTTTTAGTCAAAAATCAATGCAGCTAATTTTGGGTGAAGCGGAGACGTTTTGAGCAAGCTGTAACTGAGTGAGAGGTGGAAAGAGAAAACATCTCTTTAAGTCTTAACCTGGATAAAGAGGTGAGTTTCAGATTAGTGTCACTTGTAATTCATATGTGGGGCTGAAACCACCAAGACTGAATGTGAACTGTGCAGCTCTACACATCTTTTAGCAGCTTCCTGTCCAGGTAATGCTTGCTGAGGGTTAGCAGTAATCATGAAGGTGATGTATGTGAACGGGTTCGTTTTTCCTAATTATTTTCAGGTAAAATGACAAACTACTGCAGAGACCTGCATGTTTTAGATGTTTCCCTGCTGCAACACAGCTGAATCAACTAAATGCGTCTCCAACAGCTTGTTGTCAAGTTCTACACAATGACCCATTGAGCTGAATTAGTTATGTTAGTTGGAGCAACCCTTTTTTAGTTGGTGAAAAGGACACTTTCCTTGGAGAGGAATGTGTATCATATCGTGTTCTTGTAGATAAATATATACAAGCGTGATGATGAGGCGATTTTGCATTGACCTTTTGACCTTCTACATAAGACGACTTACATTCCTTCCCTTTAGTCAATGATTAGAGACGCACTACAAAAAGTCTACGTTGTGACTCGTTTTATCCTACCTCGTTTCCGGTCAACAGTATTGTTAAGGTACATACTGTTCGGAAGGTTTAGATTGCTCCAGTCTATTCAGCTGAGTAGGACCGCCACTGGACATGCAGGATTTAGACCACATGCCTAGTGTGGCGTCGTACTACTGCACCAACAAACACAGAGGACATCCAGTCACTCACTTTTATTATGCTTGCTCCTTTTCTTATGATCTCTCCCAACATTACCTTAATGGTAACATACACTGTCCCATTCAAGGATCTTCCTACTATGAAGTTCTGATTCGTAGGCTGCACACGTCACAGTAACGCGCAAAGTACTGTCATGATTCAAAAGCCTCCGAAGGAGCCTTCGAATCCACCCTCAAAGCCGCACTTGGTTTGGCTTGAAACAAAGTCTAATGAAGATGTATCCTTCGCGACCTCTTTTCTCACATAATTCATTGCAAACAAGATGACAGGCAGCTGTGCTGGGACTTTTTAACTGTAGCTATGTATGTTTTTTTTAAAACTATACATCATATAAAAAGAACCAAAGTTTGCAGTTATCTGAAGGAATTAGGAGCAAAAATTAGAAACTTTGGGGACTGGAGCAGTACGGAGGTCCTCCTTCACTGGGTAGGCTGTCTTAGTTCAGGAATTAATAAAAGGCTTCATAGTTCTCAGGCTAGCTGTGTGCTAGGTTGTGTGCAGACCCCGAAAAAGCGTTGCTTTCCTGCCGTGTGAAGCCAGTATCTGCCCTAAAAGTACTATACCATTTTTTAATGAACATTTAGTGACGAGACAATTCATTTCCGCTGTTTGTTCCCTTAGAAAGCGCGACGCAAAAGCATTTTTTTGTTGTTTGTAATTTTACATTTCCGGCTTTAGTGGGCACTCGGATTTAAATCTCCCGGACAACTTCTTCCCTAGGCTGTCAAGGTCATCGGTCCTTCACAAGAATCCCGTCTTCAGCTTGTCTTATGAAGGTGCTGGAACCTCTCAGTGGGAGAAGCTTCACATCCTGCATCCAAGATTATGAGGAGGAAGATTCACCCACACTTGCTATGCAGTTTTTCTCTGTCCTCTCTGCTTTGCAGCAGCTCCTCACACGAGAGAGGAGCTCAGGTGTTGAACACCTGGAGTCTGTCTGCAGGGGATCAAACCTCAAGATGGAAAGATTTTCCAGCTTTTGAATGAAAACGAAAGTAAGAACTGGTCCAGAGGCAGAACAGCTCTGTGAAAGGATAGCTCAGTGTGATGGAAAACTGTCTGGAAATCAACAAGCTGCAGGATCAATTCCCATAAGCCCTTTTATTTTCTTATTTTATTGCTATATTCCAACATGAAGCTGAAGCAGAGACTGAAACAAAACTTAACAAGGTGTCAGCAGTTTTAAAAAAGCAAGCTTTGGAAATATACTTCTTAAATAACACCCCATGCATGGACCAGGTAGATGTTCTACAGATATTATGTGCATAATGGCTACAGTTTTTTTGTAATTCAGAATTAATAATTCAGAATTAAATAATTCAGAATTAAAATATTCCCCTTCTGGTTTACATGGAAAACATTTTTCTTGATGCCGCTTTAAATCCAGGGGTTGTGAAGGGTTCTGATTGGTTGGATGGTGGAGGTGATTTACCGTACGTACGTCTACCAGAAGTTAAAAACTCTCCTTCCGGCTTCGTTTCTTTTCATCAACAACATGAGAATACATCGTAATAAGATGTGGATTCTAGTTATGAAGCAGAAGCTAGCTTCTAGCATGCTACGTCACTTTCACCTGAACAGACTCGCTTTGACCCCGTTTGTTTTGGACAGGAAGCACTGTTTATGGTCGTCATGGCGACAGGAAGAGGGAAGGAGCATGCTCAGAACAAGCGGGATGAACTTAAAGCGATATGAAGGTTTCCATGATAGAGGATGAGAGAGGAATTATCTGATTCAGGAGTAAACGTGGAATAAACCAGCCTCTTAATTCAGAGTTAATTTTCATTTAGAATTAACATTTATTCAGGAATTAAGTGTTTACATCCTCGTTTTTCATCTATTTAAAGCACAATTAACTTTAATTGCAAATTTAAGATGAATTAAAACTCTCATGTAAACGTGGTTAGTGCAACCTGATCAGTGCAGTCTGAATCAGCTGTGGTGCTTGTGAAATGGAAACCAGTTTGCAGTTTATCCTCTTACAGGCGCTGCTGCTCCTCTCCATCTCTTTGTCCTTCTCTGTATCTCATCATCGACTTCCCATGTTGCTGATTCATGGCAGAGCTGCAGGCGCTGACATGACAGTCTGGCACTCAGACACGAGTCCTGCTGGCTGCTGAGCCTGTGGATGTGTGTTTATCTGCGCCGACCAGCCCTGTCTGCTGTCTTTCACCTCTCCGGGTCACATCCTCCAACAGCCTGTAAACTTCAGCAGGAGGGAAAACCAGGTCATCGCAGTACCAGCAGAGAATCACAATGAGCTTTGTTTAGACTCATTTTCCTGCTGAGTCACAGAAAACAACTTGTTGGTGCTGCTGGCATGACGGTTATTGACATTAATACTGCCAGGTCATGGGGTTACACCTTTAGCTTTAAACCTTTAGTCTTTAAGAAAATATCTATGAATGATTAGCAGCATTTAAAAGGGAAAAAATAGCCCTGGGGGGAAAATCCCAAAAAGACTGGATACAAAACCATAGACTTTAAGATAAATGGACGAACCTTAAAACCAGATGAGCCACAGGTTTCTGATGAGCTGAAAAGAAGCTCAGTGGGAGGGTCCCACCATCGCCATCATGGTTCTGTCACCGGTCTCATGACTCCGGGAAAACCCCAAAATGGCCGACGAGGAGGCTCTGAGAGGGGGGCACCCATCAAACTCTGTGCTGTGAGCTAACAAAACTAACCCAGAGCTAACAGGAGCTAACCAGCAAACGGAGGAAGGCGGGGTAAAGCTAAGGTGTAAAGCTAAGGTGCGCGGTTGTGCTTCTCTTGGCCTTGTTCTCCTGGATATCTGGAATCTGTCAATCAAAAGGACAAGCCCCTAATTATGAGGAATTTTAGGGTGGAATAACATTTAAAGGAATCAGTGAGAATGTTTTCCTCCCCCCACAGGTGTCATAAAGGTAAAGCTGAGCTTTTAAAGCTAAAATGTTTTTGTACCAGGCTGTAAACATGTTTCATTCTGCCGGAAAGTTGCTCTTCTTACCATGAGAGTCTATGGTGATTGGCTCAGCCAGCCCCTAGTGGAAGAGGGGGGAACTGCTGCCTCCAGTGGAGGAGGGGGGAACTGTAGGTTTTGGCACTTCTGCATAGGCTTCACGTTTCTAAGCTGGAGGTTGCTACTTGTACAAAAGAAAGAAAAAGAAAATATGTTTTGAAGCCAATTTTTACTTTTGACTGTGGGCTATTCCTGGATGAGCAGCAGAAAATGGAAAGATGGTTGAGGTTTTTTAAAATATAAGTCCCTTTTGCATTTCCATTTAGCTTAAACACGACTGTAAACCACATAAAGTTCTCTGTTTGGTTGTGTTTTCTGACCTGGACGACTCCTTTATTCACTCCAAACATTCCAATCTTCCCTGGAGTGGACGTCCCAGTCACTTCAGCCCAAGGTCAGACCCTGCAGAGCTCAGAGTAACTACATCTCAGACTCTCCAGGCTTCAGTTAGCATTAGTTAAAAAAAAACTGAAACAGTATGTCTCTGAAAAAAGCTCATAACTTCTGGAACAATGTTGTTTGGACAGACTCGACCTAAAGTGGACATATTGCTGATTAGCGACCTGGTAGCAAAGCACGGTGGTGGAGGGACGATGATCTGGGCTTCACCTCCCACAGCGTGTCCACATGGGGATCATAAGGGTCAAATCTGGGCTGCAGATGAGCAACTAGAGTGGGTTTATCCTGGTAATGAGCCTTACCAATAATTCTCATTTTGATCCCATACCAGGTGAAATTCAAGCCAGAATCAGCAAAACCAATCCAATGCTGATAGTTTCCAAAATAACTTTCAAAACAGCTGGACTTTTATCAAAATGATCAATAAAATGCATTAAAAACTTGTTAGATATCAGTCTTATTCAGTTAGAATGCTTGATGGGAATATTCGTTTATCCTTTCTATTCAATATTTTTTCAGCTATATTTTTAATTTTTAAAACCCAACGACGTCTATTTGACTGGATATACAACGATACCATCCTTACCGACTAACTCTAGAGGATTGATGTCAGCTGATCTCAGGGACACACATCACCCCGAGATGGACTCACACTAATATTATTGGAGCATATATATAATTTATAGCCATATTTTATACCAGACAAAGCAACCCAGAGTTACTATATTTGAAAAAATATGAATTTTTATAACATGCAAATCAATAATAGCTGGTATTGATATAATAGTATCAATCCGCGCATCACTAGCTTGTCCCCAGTTGGTCTCACCTGTGTTTGTCTGGATGGATTTCTGACTGGGTTTCAGCCAGTCCCCGTTAAATCTGACCCATTTATGCTCACTTACTTCCCCATGCCCATGTCACCGAAACCACACAGTGGCTGCAGAATGTGTCCTGTTCAAGCCCACTCAGTACCCACATTGTCTGCCGGAGCTTCAATGCATTCGGATTTTACCCCTATAAAGCCAAATGTATCATATTTGATGTATGAGTTTCTGAGAGATTGTGGTAAAATCTCTGCCAAATACAATCCAATATTTGTCTTCTGGCTGCAAATGGATACCAGGAAGCAGAAGACTACACTATGCTCATTTTTACATGCCACATGATAGTAAATGGTAGATATAGCCCAGAAAAAAACGTATTAATCTTTTTCATATTTTGTTAAGAGGCCAAATGATGACTTCAGATTTTAAAAAACTGGACTTACCTCCCCAGTTTGTGGCATAAAAACAACACATTTCCCTATTATATAAGTGCAGCCACAGAGAAAACAGACCACACTATGCAGACCTGAGTACTTTTTTCCCTTTTATTTAATATGATTGTATTTCAAGCAACTCCTGCAGGCTCAGGGCTGTGGATTGAAACGGGGGCGAGGATGTTTTCCCACCACACTCAGGACAATCATGGCTCTCTTCACCAGCCATGCGAATGTGACGAGCATGCTGCAAACTCTGGACAACAACTGGCACAGCGGAGTGACACAGTCACTATTCATCCCTCTGCACCCATGAAGCCTCCGTCACCCCTCTCCACCCCTCGCTCCGATGCCCGTCTCTCCATAATCCCATTATGTGTGGCAATGACCTGTCAGTCTCAATCAGTGTTGTTGTCATGCCAACCTCCCGCCATGGGCTGGCCCCTGGGCTGCGGGCCAATGGGAAGCCTCTCCGCTGATTAGCTGTGGGTGATCTCGTTACGCTGCCCCGCCCACCCCGGGTGTGATGCACTGGAGGTGATGGATGGGAGCGTGGACACGCGTGAAACAGGGGGATTTTCAGGTGGTGGAACGCACCTGCCGGCAGCCATCTGGAGGTCTTGATATGATCGCGGGGCTAAAAATAGCCCCGTAATGACAGCTTCTGTGTGGCGATCAGTTATTGATCCATCTCATACTCCACCAGGGTCACAACTGGATCATTTATCGTGTGGCAGGGAAGCACATACATCAGATTCGGCTTGGTGCTTCCACCCATTGACATCTTTCTCCGTCTTTATCCATCAGTATGTGCAGGGAAATTTATCCAAACCAAGCTGCTCAGTAAACCCAGATCTGATCTGATTCAGCTTAAGACCATAATTAAGCTCTTTGGGTGAACTGAGCCGTGGATGAATCATCCTGATTGCCAACTACTGGAGCTGAGCTGCATGTGAGTTAGAGTGAAGATGGTAGTAATGCAGCCGTGTGGTTGTCACTTTGGGACTTTTTATCCTAGTAACTGCATCTTTCTGCGTTTAGATGGTCCAGTTGGCTCAACTGAGCATCAGAATGAGGAAGAAAGGGAATTTAAGCAGAAACTTTTGTTGAGGTGATTTTCCAGACAAGTCAGTTACTGTATTTTCTGGACTATATGAGGACAGCGGCAACAGCAGTAGTGGAAACAAAACATCTGCTTTAAAACCGATCGCAAATCGCAAATTTAAGACATGTTGCTTTTTCTGTGAGAAAACTTGTCATGGAAACACAGCTGCAGATTTAAGGCTGTTCAGGTGGAAAAACGAGCTCCAACACAACATGAAATAAGCTTGTTTTGTTCCATTTAATCCGAGGTGGACCTGGATGCGGATGAGGAAGAGAAAATTCCTTTACATCGTAGCATCTGTGATGGAAAGCTGCCAGTTCAACCACCTGAATTACCTGTCGCACACCTTTAAGTGCACCTTCTGCTAACCTTAGCCCTCAGCAGTCTTCACCTCTGACCTCTGAGCAGTAAGACGGTCATGTCCCCTCACTGCGCTGCTCGGCCTTCTAACCACCTATCGGATCTCATCTCAGAGAAATCCCCTCGTTACTCTTCTCACTGCTAATCAAGCAGGGTAGAAGTAGAAAAACCTGGTAATTCTCTTTATTTGTTCCCATAATCCTGCTAAACAGCAGGATTGGAAAATACCCTGATCAGTATGGTTTCAGATCAATGTTTCCACCAGACTCATTGATCAGCTTCTGACACATGAAAGCTCCTGTTTATGTAACGACTGATGCAGCAGGGACGTCTCAGGAGGAAGGAGGGACGTTTTCCCAGGAAAACCTCCGTCCCAGCCTTGGTCTCATGCTGGGTCCCAGACCCGGACACATCCCAGGATGCTCGGAGGTGTCCCATCATGATGGAGGTTTTTCCTCCTGGTTCTGGTCCTGATGGAGGTTTTCCCTCCTGGTTCTGGTCCTGATGGAGGTTTTCCCTCCTGGTTCTGGTCCGGATGGAGGTTTTCCCTCCTGGTTCTGGTCCGGATGGAGGTTTTCCTGGTTCTGGTCCTGATGGAGGTTTCCCTCCTGGTTTTGGTCCTGATGGAGGTTTTCCCTCCTGGTCCTGGTCTCTGATGGAGGTTTTCCTTCCGGGTTCTGGTCCTAATGGAGGTTTGTTTCCCGGTTCTGATGGTTTCCTGGTAATAAGTGCGTTAGAGTCTCCTCGGGTCGCTGCCATCTTACCTGAGCGATGGCTCTGGCCAGGCCGCGGAACTTGTGCAGGTAGGCGGTGAGCGTGTGGGGGCCAAAGATGGTGGAGGCTCCTTCGTAACGTTGTACCTGGAAAACACATCCAGTCAGTGCTGGCTCCAGTTAAACGCCACATTTCTGCCCCCTCCTGCTGAATGTTGGACATTCACCGTGTCCCCCAGGCCAGACGCGATCTGGGTTTATGTCCCATCATGTTGTCTTTTTCCGTCAGTAATAAAACACAACGTTTACACTCTATGGGAGTGAAAATCTGCTGTTTGCCTTCAACTGAGAAAAAAATACATTTACATTCTACTGGGCATAAAATACAACGTTAAAATAAAATATGAACAAAATACGATTAATTAAAGCAGAGGTGTCCAAAGTCGGTCCTCGAGGAAAATGAAATGGATCCAGCAGCAAATTAGGTTCTGCACAATAATTAAATAATTTGAGTCAGGTGTGTTGGAGAAGGGATACATGGAAAACTTGCAGGATTGTGGCCCTCGAGGACCGGAGCTGGACACCCCTGATTTAAAGTATTTGGGAGTTAAGGTGTAGGCAGGTTAGGGCTATGTACTACTCTTCCAATGATCCTCTGCTGACATACCTGGTACTCTTCGTAGGTGGTGATGTAGTGAGTGTAGACGTTGCTGAGCCCAGCGATCACCACCTCCATGTCCTTTAATGTCCCCTCAGACTCCAGCTCCTGCCACACGGGAACAACACGTGTTAAACATGGTCCTGTCACATGACATGGTCACATGTTCCTTTTGTGCCTCACCTGTTTGACAGCTTCCCGTAGTCTCCTCCCAGACATGGTTCTGTGAACACAGAGCATCATCAGCCTGCTGCCTCTCTGCAGCAGCTGTGTGTACGCTAAAGCTTCCTCACGTCATTTCTCCAGGAACAGCGACAACGGCGACGGATCCGATGGTGATGATCTGAACATCGATGATCTGAGGATGCCAGGGCAGGGGCCAGTTCATCTGCACACACAAACAGAAGGTGTGTGTGCTGACGGAAACGCTTCCTCCGCATGCAGCCGGCAAACGGCGGGCTGGCTCACCTCCCCCGTGCTGAACAGGATCGGTTTGGGGTGATGGCATTCCTGCGTCTCATTGGAAGGCGGGCCCAAGATGGCGTCTCTGATCCCGTCCCAGAACGGGTCTCCTTCCACGGCGCCTGCAAACAGACGTGTTTATATACCGGCGGGAACACGCCAGAGTCAGAGGAGAATGACGGGAGAGTCACCCTGAGTGAAGTTCAGGTCTCCGCCTCCATCGATGGTTCCAGCTGCAAAGCTGTGGCCCAGAGCGGGTTTACATGTTGAGACCTGAAACACGCCATGTGAACATGGCAACAGGCATAAAAACACGCCAACACGCATGGAAACACGCCAACACGCATGGAAACACACCAACACGCATAAAAACACGCCAACACGCATGGAAACACGCCAACACGCATGGAAACACGCCAACATGCATGGAAACACGCCAACATGCATGAAACACGCCAATATGCATGAAACACGCCAACACACATGGAAACACGCCAATATGCATGGAAACACGCCAACACGCATGGAAACACGCCAACACGCCTGGAAA
>JAVQJG010227468.1:0-11546 GCA_036024015.1 Craterocephalus amniculus
TGTGTGTGTGTGTGTGTGTGTAGAACAGCACATTGGGGGGAAATATGATAACAATTGAGCAAATAATATTGCAATATGCCTTTAGATTTGGAACCGAAAAAATAAAACAAATAATAAAATGGATGTCTGTGTTCATAACTCTTATGCATACTGTCTGATGTGTTTGCACATCCGAGGGACTAAGGCATAAAATGACAAGCTGAGAATTGGCTTTTTGCAAAATTCCACTGCAAACACTTTTCCATGTGCTACAGACAGATGCGAGGGCAAAGGGAACTGTTAGACCAAAAGAGACAGATAACGGTTGCGAAGAGGTTGCCCCTGGACACAGTGTCAACTCGTATCAGGGGAAAAAAGACACACTCAGTTTGCTCCCCATAAACTAACACACTCACAGGCATGCACTCTTACACGCGCACACACATACACACAAATACTAAGAGAATAAGCATACTTGAAGAGCTATCGCACTTAGGCCAGCTCATAAAATGGAGATATGGCAAAGAAGAGAGAATAAAGGCCTTTTTGGAATGACACGTCTTAGAATCTGTGCTCCCCCTCTCCTGCGCTCCCTCATTTTCTCCATCTCTAGACGCTTGCCTCCTCCTCTGACTGGCCCCAGGGAGGGAGAGGAGAGGCGGATACGGATGTAATCCACAACCCGCCAGTGTAAGCACAAAATTAATTCTCTTTAAGCCACAAAGAATTAATCCCTCTCTTTGTGCTGGGCGTCGTGCTACACTCGCACACAAACAATACACATACATGCATTCACACATGCACACTTATACAAAGACTGGTCCACATGCAAAGACACACACACTTCCACATATTCACACACAAAGACTGACACCCTTAGGGTTCTTAACCACACACACTTTTTGGCTTCTTAATTCTCATTAGCACTGGTAATGGCACATCAGAGCACAAAGAGGTTGTTAATCAGCAACCTCAGCCTTACAAAGACCCCCTCTACACCCACTGGCTCTCTGCCTCCCACACCGCTGCCTAAACCAGAAGGAAAAAACCCTTATAGCTGCCCCAAAGATGTGACCAAGCAAATGAAATATTATCTTTGGTCATTTCACGGTTTAGTTTATCTGTGTGGAAAGAGCAATTACATATAGACTCACAGTCTTCACGGGTTTGGATATACAGGACATTGCTCCGGACTCCGTCCCCTGCCTGGGTGAAGGCAAGCACCTGGATGCTGTAGTTAGTGAACTTCTCAAGGCCTTTAAGCTCCACCTGCTCCTTGGTGGTTGTGATGTTTTGCATTTCACCCCACTCTGAGGGAAAGAAAGGAATGAAGGTCAGACTGAGCAATTCAGAAGATGACAATTTAAACTGATGACGGATATTTCACAGCTCACCTCCATCTGGGAAGACAGCCCAAAACACGACGCGGTATCCCTTCAAGACGCCATGCAGAGTAATTCTTGGAGGCTCGGCCCATGTGATCACTGCCTCATCAGATGTTACGGAGATAGCGCGCACATTCTGAGGAGGCTGACTAGGCACTGACAACGCACAGAAGAGAAAAGGTCAGATAAGTGATCTAATCATGTATCATCAGTTATCTAACTATATGTATTCAAGAATTAATTAAAAAGAAAAAAGTCAGATCATTGATGAGAGAAAAACAATCAACTTTTTTTTTGATGTTGCAAAACACAAAATGAAGGAATTTTTGAACTACTTTCTGGCCATCACTTACATGTATAAAGGCCCAACTGTACTGTATGTGGGTAAAAAATTGGCTAAAAATAGATTGCATATAGGCTGATGCAGGATTACCCTGGGTGATAGGTAGACCTGGTATTTGTTTTACCCAAATGGTCTTCATTGGTGTTACCCATTTGAAACCCATGAATGCATTTCCCATTGGAGACGCAGATGGAACCCACACAGGGACCCAGCCTGTGTTTGGCAGTGTGGCTGACCCAATGGGACCCTCGATGATATGCCATTACCCGAGCATGACCAATGTGGACAATTAACACTGGACCGATAGAGAATCAGTGGACAGCCTAAACTAAGACCTATTTTTATGAAGCAGTAAACATTTCTGTAAGCATGACAGACACTTTGATATTAAACCTAAAATGACTGGACAGGCCAGTGATAGATTAAAAAGCCCACGAGAAGCATCTTGCTTGATGTATAGGACCATCTCTTTCTCTCCATACAAGCATCCCTCTGTCTCCACCAGTCCAGGTGTCTTTGCTATTGGTTACCATTGACCACTAGTCCTTCAGGCTTTGAATGATGCTCAGTGTTAAAGATGAACAGAAGTCAAGTTGTGAGAAAAGTGAGGACAGGAAGAGAGGAAGAAAGCTGCCTGAATGACAGTGTGCAATGAAAGAGGAAGACTGGGCCAAGTCCACCAGGGAATTTCTCTGCAGCTGGTGGAGAGAGAAAGAGGTGGGGAGGAGGATGAAGGAAGGGAGGGAAAAGGGAGAAGAGGATTAAGAAAACTAAAACAGGGTTTTGCATTAATAGACCTCAACATCCAAGGTTAAAAAGTGAGAAGATAAAAAAAAAAAAGTCTAGTTTCCCAGTCCAAATCTTAAACAGGAGTCAGAAAATAGACTTATTATTGTTATGGCCTGAAATTGTGTTTAAATAATTTACCACAAAACTACAAGGTGTTTCAGAAACTAATGTAAAAGATATTCAAAATCAGTTTTGGGATAAAACTAAAAGGAGGAGAAGATGCGAATAAACAGCAGAAGGATGGAAAAACTGAGGAGGAAAGTTAAAAGGGAGGGAAGAGAAGGAAAGGCAGAAAAAGATGAAAAGAGGGAGAGGAGAGACAATGCGCTCAGCTGTGGATAATTACAGCAGGAAGCTACTAGAGGAAAAGAGAGAAAGACAGACAGAGAGACAAGCTAATTATAATTATTTTTAGTATGCTTGTTGTTATCACTATTATCATAATGGCCATCAATATCACTGTCGCCACGGTGACAGCCACAGGAAAGAACTGGAGGGCTCTGTCTCCTCTGGACCAATGGGGATCTGCCAACCATTCACCAGGTAGACAAGTATGTGTATGTAACGCATTCAAATTTCATATATGTTTTTATACATACATTTGTCTGTGGTAAATTTAGGAAAATGGCCCCATAACAGCAAATTCAGAAAAGAATCTCTTAGATTTAATATATTTCCATCAGATTTTCCACTTCTGTCATTGTTTCCTTTTAGAAACATAAATCATTCATTCATTTACTTAGATGCATCTTATGTTTGCAGCAGACACAAATAAAAGGTCGGACACCAAAGAAAAAGGTCTAAATGGGAAATAGCCTAAATAAAATCTGTTGATTTACTACTGTACTGTAAGCCCGTCCATCCTTTTCAAAGCTCTGCATTCAGTCTGAGAGATTTTTGAAACTTTTAAAAAAAACAAGCGAATTCCTTTTTATTTTTATTACAAAGTGTTAACTGAGAAAAAAACATTAGGTTGCACTTTGATCAACAAATATTTTCAAAGATGTTTACAGATTAAATTTTGATCTGTTGGAATAAAGCTCTGAAGAAAAATGAATAGCCTATGAATGAATGAGAAGTGTGTGTGTGTGTGTGTGTACGTTTCCAGAAGTGGATTTCGCTTGCACTATTACTGGTGCATCATCAGGAACTTGTACCATGTTTGTTCATCATGTTTATCTCACAACATACATTCTGAACATTCTTTACCACTGTGTAACCTGAGAGGAGATTTTTGGTCTTTCAGGGCTTCAGTATCTTATTAACTCATTTACCTGTTCACTCTCTAAACATTATTGTGTTCATGCTGCTTCTAAACATGGATTTATGTGAAAAGATCACTCAGCTCTCTGCACTGAACTTCATTGGGTCTAAGAGACTATCCGTGCCTTGGTATTTGTAAGAAGCATTTGGATTCCAGCAGCAGCGTTTATTGATGTTGGGAACACAGAGAGAATGTTGCAATTGTACTGTAGGTTACAGATCGTGGCATGATTTGATAGATAGCAGAGCAAAAAGAACAAAACCAAGAGAAAATGTGTACTAAATATGGATGGGAGCAAAAGCAGAAGCTGATATGAGCAGAGCGAGATATTTCATAGGGCCGACAGTTTAATCTTCTTCTCCTCACAATGCATTTTGCTGTTTATAATTTGTTCTCCTACAGCTGCTGTTCACTGAACATGCTAACTTTTAAACCAATGAATAGGAGTGAGGGAAATAATCAAATCAAATCAAATCTAAAACTGAACTAGAAGTGAACACGAAACATTCTGGATCAATACACAAATGTAAAAAAATGATTTTATGCACATGAATTAATAAATTATTGTTGACAGAACACTAAAGTAGGAACTTAGAGAAGCAAATCAAATGAAGCCCCTCGACACTAAGGAAAGAATAAAAAACAACAAAAACTTTTAGTTACTACTAATCAGAGGGTCATCGAGGAAGAAATGTCAGAAGCTTCATCTTCGCGCATTAGGGGTGAAGTACATATCAAACTTCATGGGAAACTTCAGTGATAAGGATAAATATTCATATTTAGTCAGAAAATCTGAGGTTTTACATGATGTTGTGCTATTTGGAGACAATAAACAACATTTCATCCTGAAAGCTCCAAACAGAATGGTAAATAAGTAATTATACTGCTCTTTGGATATAACGGTACAGTTTTGGACTTTTAAATAAAGACTATATAAATCCAGAAGAGGACAGAAGGGTCTTTCACCTGGATTTAAATAAGATTATGTTATGTTTTTCTTAGTGATTCCAAACATGCTGATGTCTAATGTAATGGAAATAAACTGTTCTGTCGCTTTTAGTTTTTTTAGTGCTCGGAAACATGTTGGCAAATGCAACCATCCAGTGATGTGGCCAATTCTCCTTTATCTGTTTCATTAAGACACTGGAAGCAAATCAGTTATAGATTGGTACAAATAATTTTCTTTGACATGACTAAAAGAGCCACATGGTCAGGAAAAAATAAGTTATATGTAGAAAAGAAAGATAAATTAAGATGATTCAATAATCATTTTATAATCACACTGCAGCCCTTTGAGTCAGAAAAGACTGGAACATTGAGAGTGCTAAAGATGCCCACCCTTATTAAAAAATACATCAAGAGTCAATAAAATCCTTTTACTATGCTCTAAGATATGGTGCTCGTGTTGGTTACTGGGATTCTCACCATCTTCAAGTGTTGTGGCATTGATCTCTGAGCTCGAAGGCCCGGTTCCAGCTCTGTTGAAGGCCTGGACAACCACACCGTACTGGGCGAACTTCTTCAGGTTGTCCAGGGTGTAAACCTCACTGTCTCCGGTGGCCTTCATCTCCACAATGCTGTACTGGCCATTACTACCCGGGCCATTCTCTCTGTAGCCAATCTGGTAACCCCGGATCACGCCATTCTGCAGTTCCTTCCTTGGAGCCTAAGGAATGATTGTGTAAGAAAAGACATCAGTCAAATTAAACTTCTCTAATCATTTGTATGTAGAAAGATAAATACTGTATTTTGTTCCAGTGGGGGAATTTACAGTATAACCCATGGGGATATATAGTTAAGTGCAATGACACAGGCACTTAACATTTCTACAAATAAGATACTGAAGATAAGAAGGTAAGAGATTAACATAGCAAGTAGCATGATATCATGATAAAAGCTAGGTTAAACAACAAATGAATGCATAACTGTTTAAAATACAGAGCAAATGTGTAAAATAATTCACCTTCCAGGTGACTCTGATACTCTGAGAGGTCACTGGCTGCAGGATCACATCTATTGGAGGACCATCAGGTTCTACAGAGGAAAAGGTTTGAGGAGATTAGAAAAACAATCTCTCTTGATTCCAGTAGATCTCATTCTAAAAAAATATTCTGATCTACAACTATCGAGAACTAACTATTCTATCTGTTTACACAACATAAGGCAAGTTTATTTGTTAGCACATTTCATGTACAAGAAAATTCAAAGTTCCTATACATAAAACAATAAAAGCATAACAGTGGTGTGCAGAGGTCATTTGAAATTATAAACAAAAGGAACAAGAAAAAGAAATGATAGATAAAAAACAGAATCAAGTTCAAAATTCAAATCTAAAACCATTTTTAAATAAAAAATAAAAACTACGTAAATGCAGCAGCGAACAGGAGGGTCTTTAACCTGGATTTAAATACACAGATTGTTTCAGCTGTTCTGAGGCTTTCTAGGAGTTCTGGGAGCTGAATGCAGCTTCTCCATGTCTGGTTCTGACTGAGGGGTGTGGTAGGTTCATACAGGGCCATGAGGTCATGGGCCAGGTGTTTTGGTCCTAAAACATTCAGAGATTCATAGACCAGCAACAGAACTTTAAAGTCTATCTTCTGATGGGCAGGCAGCCAGCAAAGACATCAAAGTTTAATTCAGACATTTAACACAAAATACATTTTCAAAGATGCTGAACAATACAAAATGAAAAAGTAGTTCTGTCTAGAGACTTACGTGCTTCCTCTGTGCTAATGGTAAGTTCCTTACTGGCCTCGCTTTTTCCTATAACATTGTAGGAATACATGCGGATGCTGTAGACG
This sequence comes from Craterocephalus amniculus, assembly GCA_036024015.1. Taxonomy (NCBI): domain Eukaryota; kingdom Metazoa; phylum Chordata; class Actinopteri; order Atheriniformes; family Atherinidae; genus Craterocephalus; species Craterocephalus amniculus. The sequence continues at coordinate 6,562 of JAVQJG010227468.1, forward strand.
GAGGCGGGGTGAAGGTCCACTATATTGGCCTGATTGTTAGTTGGAGAGATGTTTCGAGTAGCATGCTTCAGTTCCCAGGAATCTGACAAACCAAAAGGGAATAAATAATGTTTATCTTAGCATTATTTTCAAAGTTATTGAAAAATGTTGCAGTTTAAAAAGCTTTTTAGTCTTTTTCGGATGGAAAAAAAGTGGTACAAAACCCCAGTATCACCTGTCTTGTTTTTATATTCAATATCATAGGAGGTAATGACGCTGTTTCCATCAAATCTCTGTGTCCACCTGAGATTCATACTACGATCTTTCACTTCTCGCACCTCCAACTCTGGAGGGTCCGGAGGCTCTGAAAACGAGAAATAAAGGTTGTTAATAAAGAGAATCTATGAAGAGGAAAGGTATCAAAATGGCATTGTTTTTAAGGAAGGGCAAAGTGAGGGAAATGGTTTTAATTTAAAGATGAGATGCTACAGTACATGTATTTTGACATGAGCTGGTACCTTGTACTGTTAGCTGGATAAGCCCTCGTCCTTCTCCATAAGAGTTGATTGCATGACAGGAGAAGAAGACTGAATCCTCACGCTCTGCCGGCTTTAGCTGCAGTGATAAAGGCAGTTCAAAGAGAAATGCCAAAGAGACAAACTTTATATTTGTTCTGACAAATAATGTAAAAGTATGCCTTCATCATGCCTGTGTAGATGACTCAGTACTCAACATTGCGAGGAGATGCACAACCATGGAAAAGTCACCAATGAAGTGGGACGAACAGTTTAAAGGTTTTCCAGGGTTTTTTTGCTCAGTTTTCAGCCAGGAAAGTCAAAAGATACACTGTGTAATTTTGCTAATTCATAATAAATAGAAAGGGGTCTCCCTTAAAAACATCTGAATATCTTTCCCTATCAAGAAATTATGTCTGGCTTAATCATGCATTTCAAAGAAAAAGCTGTTTTTTCTGATTGTAACAATAACACCAAGGGTACAATGAAAGAGAACAAAGTCATTACAATTACTTTCACCCACTACGATTACAGTTCTTTTACAAACATACTTTAACGAATAACAGATGCCACAGGGATGTCCAATTTGAATTGTACTTTTTTATTTCAGTCTTCATGGAGTCAATAATGCTGCTATTACAGTAAACCGAATAAAAGCATTTACTCTATTCTATGTAAAATACAAGTTTCAGTGTCCAAGTGCACTTCAAAACAATTGGTCATAAAACATTATGACGTTTTGAGAACTCTCCTTTGGATGATGGAATAGCTGACATACCATTTATTACAATTTAAACTCATACTGAAAAAGGTCTGTGCATCATGTCATCTTTTTTAATTTCTAGGCAAATACATTTCCACCCGAGGACCTGAAGCTTTTTGTAGAAAAATGCCTGTAACAAAGACATCATCTTTGTAGTGGATTTCTGCCATCGCAGCGAAACAACAAAGATGTAATGTTCAACAGACCCGATAAGGCCATTTAAAATGATCACCATTTCTTCTTCTCGCTCCATTGAGAACAGAACAAGAAGAAGCTGGACCTCAGGAAATGAAAATACAGAAGCAGACACACCAGAGCAGAGCACGCTCTGCACGGCGAACCCGCTCAGTCAGAGCACAAAGGAGACAAATGAGACAAAGTTTTTTAAAAAATGAAATAAGAAAATTGAAAGCTATTTGTCAATAACGTATGAGTCACAAACACACACAGCTGACTGATTTAATCAACTAGATGCTCTACTATATATAAGTGTTTCTTTACCTTGAGTGTAGACAACACCTCATCCGTCTTTTCATTGGGACTAGTGGTTATGGAGTAGCGGTGGTTGCGGTCGGGGTCAATGACCGTGTCGCCTCTCTCCCATCGGATGATGATGGGCCATTCTCCCCTGGCTGTGCAGTTCAGCTCCTTCACATGACCCTTCTTAGCCATGGTGGTGTTGGGGTGACTGGTGATCATTGCCGGGACTGGAAGAGGAAAGGAAATGAAGTGTGAGATGAAGAGAAGGTAAGGACAAATGGAGTAAAGCGGAGAGAGATGGTAACAGTAAACAGATTGATGAGAGGGATGTTAGATGACAGAGGGAAAGGAAGAGTAAGTGGATAATAAGCAGGATATAAGTGGAAAAGGAGAAAGAAGTGAAAGTGCAGCGAGGAGAGGGGGCGGGATAACTGACAGTTAAAAAGGCAGAGCTCGGAGTCGCCCCGGTTCCATTGCAGCGGAGTAATGAAGAGCTGTGGTCAATGAGGTAAAGTCAATAAACCTCCTTTCTCATTCGCCAATAGTTAACATTGGGGTCTAGGTGAATGAAGAGTCAAAAACGATACACTCCACCTTTCGTGTATACTCTATACACAAATCCCTCACACAGTCAATCTTCTAAGGCCAACACAAAATCATTCGTCTGCACGCACACACACACAGGCACGCGCGCACACACACACAAACACAATATTGATCTGAGGAGGGTTCTGCTGTTTTGTTTTCATCACTTATTCATCTCACCCTCCCCTCTTTTCCGCTTTTCCTTCTTCTCCGCTGAGTGAAACAGACAGAATTGAAGGAGGCAGAGGAGAGGAACGGTTCAATCAATAACACTAACACGAGAAAGGAGAAAGAGGGAGCGCACCGGAGAGGGGTAGCCCTCACGGTGAGAGTAGAAGAAACATGCATGTGCACCTTTTTTTGTCTACACAACTGTTAAAAGTTGAATTTTTGCAGTTCTAATGGTTTAATTAAAAAATATACACAACACTATTCTATGATGTTCTATTTTATGCAAATATTTTGCTGTGCTTTTTCACATGGCATGACTCCGGGTGTTCCTGATGGGGAGGGCAGAATAAAGAGATTGATTGAAGATAATGAATGAGCTCAAAGTCTTTTTTGATTGTCTCTGAATAAATCCTGCGAGTCAAAAGATCAATTGCTTTGTTCCTTTGCCGATTAAAGATGCGTTCATTCTGTCTGGCAGCTCCGTGTGACTTTTCACTTCTGTTCATGGTCACCTTTGCTCCACCCACCTATCACTAAACATATATTTATGTTTATGCCTGGAGGGAGAGCAGTGTGAGCTGGCTCATTGGTTTGACACAGCTAGTGCACAAAAGCTAATAAATTCAGAGCATCCTACGTTAGACGGCCAAACTGCAGTCATCTTTGCATCGGCAAACTCCCTGCTACATAAGCCTGTGTGGGTTTGAATACTCACTCTTAACTGTGAGGACCATGCTCTTGCTGATGTCTGAGCCGACTCCATTGGAGGCCTGACAGAGGTAGAAGCCGCGATCCTCTTCCAGGACATGTCGGATAAGCAGAGAGCCGTTCCCCATGATCTGAATACGGCCTGTCAAAGGTACAGGGTGGTACTGCTGTGGGTTCCCAATACCAGCTGGATAGCAGAGGAGAACAAGCACACGGAAAGTTAATTATGATCCTGCAACATTTTTAAATTGGAGATAATTACGTTTTGACACAATGGATCTATGAACAACAGAAAAAGAATAGCTGAAAGAGACTCATAGGCATAGAGTGAGAAATGTTGTGTACCTAGGGCACCTCTGGCATGCTTCCACATGACCTTAGGAGGAGGGTATCCATCAACGGAACAGTTCAGGATTGCTGCCTTCCCATAAATCCCATCCTGGTTGTTGGGCTGCACCACAAACCGGGGTGGCACTAAAGAGACGTGAGAGGGGGGAAAAAAACAAATTATATAGTATTTTGTATTAATGAGTGCACAACACTCTTATTTCCAGTCTAGGTTTTTGTAAGACTTTAGTGTAATTAAAAACACTTATTGAATCAAGAGTGAAATTGCAATGTTGTATTAGTTTCTGTTTTCCAGTTGGTTGCAAAAGTACACTCTACTCTCACGCTGCTCTTACCTGTGACTGTGAGCTGCCTCTCTGTGCTGACAGTGGCGGCATCATTGCTTGCAATGCAAGTGTAGTTGCCGTTGTGCTTGAGCGACACCTTGGATATCTGGAGGGAACTCATGAACTCTTTTGTGTCGATCGTGATGCCAGAGGAGGGCACAATCTCCTGGCCGTCCTTGCGCCATGTGATGCGTATGGGCATGTCTCCGGACGCCACCACACAGGCGATGTACATCAATTTGCCGATGGAAGTCGGGGGAAAGTCAAATGGTTGGATCAGCGGAGGAACTAAGAGACACAGAGAAAGAGAGGGTGAAAGAGAAATACAAGTGAGATTAAGCAAGGAGAGATGTACAGTGTAAGATGTGCAGAGGCAAAGGATGGAGAGTTTAATGAGAATATTGATATGAATACAGATAGAACAGGGAGATCAAATTGAGAAAATAAACGATGAAAAGAGAGAGAGAAAATCAAAGATACGGAAAAAGACAAGGACAGGCATTGAGGTGAACGCAAGGCAGATGGAGAAAGGACTGAATAAGGCAAAGAGGGAATGGACCTGAAGAAGATGAAGAAAACAGGATTGTTCAAATGAGCGGGGTGAGCGCAGGGTGAAGACGGAGATAGGAGACAGATATGAATAAGTGAAGGACAGAGAAAAGACAGTGAGATGTAAAGACGGGGATTATGGGCAGAAAAATAGTTTAGAAAATCCAGGGGCATGGAGAGGACATGTGGTGTGAGGATAAGTGGTGAAAAGAGACAAGTGGTGAATCGACGGGGAAAACCAATGAAGGGAGGAAAAGATGGTTATATTTTTAGTGCGTAGGCTAATTCCAGAATCTGTCATTTTCACCTGAGATTTTGATGGGTAAACTTTTAGTGCATCTGCTTCCAGGTCTCAGTCTCAGACTCTCGAAGCTTCCGTATCGCCACAGCTTGGCCTACTAGCCCACTACCCAGTCTGCAGCAACCTGTGGCCTTTACCAACCCCTTCACTCCCCCCCACCCTGCCCTGCTGCAACCAGCCCATAATAGCTGCTCTAATTAGAGCTCCATCCACAGGGGGAAGAACATTGTTGCCATGGATACCGGCTGAGGTGATGGTTT
>JAVQJG010227531.1:0-42558 GCA_036024015.1 Craterocephalus amniculus
ATCCTGGCAGCGCTGTTCTGGATGTATTGCAGTCTCTGTATGCCCTTGCCAGGGATCCCGATGAGGAGTGCATTACAGTAGTCTAGCCTAAGTAGTCTTTTATACATTTGCTTGTTTTCAGCAGCTTGGATGTCTTCGTGAGATGAAATTCAGTGTCTTTACTTAAAGTTCTACATCAAAACAAAGAGTAGTGAACTGAATGATTATTTAAGCCGTTTTATGTTTCAACATGCAGTTCATCCTTTGCTTTTCTGCACGTACCGATGGAAGATGGGTTTGTTGTTTTCTCTTAATTACTTGTAGATATTTACAGATCCTTCATGTGAAAGTTCTTTAATGCAAAAAAAGATGGAGGGACAGAAAGAAGCAGAGAGGGATGAATAAAGAGCAGCAAAGAGCAGGACTCAAGCCGTAACAGAGACCCTCAGCACATCTTTGCAGCTTCAATGTTATTCGAACCTTATTTTGTTTGGTTTTGCTCTTGTGTCATTGCTCTAAATATCTCCTCTTCAGACGACTTCATTCTTCCAGAGAAGGCCCCCTGTTTGGGCTGCCCTGTGGAAATTGACGAGACCTCTGAGGACCTCAAGGTTCCACTTTTTGCATCGGTCACCAAGTACAACTTAGCCTCGGACTCCACTCACCTGTTCACCCTGCACGACGTGGGCCACGCCACCAGACAGGTATGCCGGCGCTGTGAGTGGAGAGGTGATGTGAAGGAGGAAATCATCTCAAACTTTTCTCTTCGCTCTGCTTCTTGGTTTTATCTCTGCAGGTAGTTGCAGGGTTCAGGTTCAAGCTGAGATTCGATATGAGGAAGACCACCTGTGCCAAGACCGAACACAAAGACCTGAACGAGCAGTGCGTCCCGGACGATGGGAACGTGGTAAATGTCATCCGTCTGTTTCCGCGATGCGTTTGGAGTCCGGGTTGCTGAGCTGGATGCAGTTCTCATGGTGTGTTACGTGTGTTGCAGGAGTTTGTTAACTGTAACTCTACCGTGGACGTAGCACCGTGGAGATACGAGCAACCAGAGGCTCATATAGAGTGTGAGCAAGGCGCACTTCCCAGGGTGAGTGGATTTTCTCTCAGTAGCCTAACATGAGCAGTTTTTTATTTTATTTTAGTGTTTATTATTCTGATGCTTCTCCAGCCCTGATCGCCCTCTAATGCCTGTAATAAAGTATTGATGTCCGTGTTTATGAGGGGGGCTATAACTACATTAGTCTGAATGAGTGGTTGCTCTTTGACATTTTTAGACCAAACAGCCTTGCTGTACTTAATGGATTTTTTGCAAATATTTGACAACAGCTGTGTCACTTAGAGGTTAGAGTGAAGAGGAAATGCACATTGAAGCTGCAGTAAAAGGTTACCTTAGGGCCATTAGGGGAGCAGAGGAGCTGAAAGTGAGTCGTTCACCAGCACAAATGGTAGAATTCTGTTTCTTAACATGCAAAACTTAACCATTGGCTGCTGGTCATGTTGCTCCTGCTGATCAGTATATTTTTATATATTTCAATAAATATTGTAAAAAATACAGCATAAACTGTGAAATGATGCATGTTTATAACACAAATGTGTGTATAGCAGGTTTGGATCAGTGAAGTTGAGTTATTTATCATGTTGGATGGATTCTCTTTAGACATTTGAGAGGCGCCGTCCCGCCGGCTGGTCTCCACTAAGGCACTTCCTGTTGAAAGCTCCCACCCCTGCTTCTCCCTCAACAACACCTCAACCCTCACCAGCCCCCTCAAAGGCGTCAGCCAAAGAAGAGTCTTCTGAAGAGGACACCACAGCCTCCAAGCCGCCGGCCTCGTCTAACGCTACGAATGACAACCCCTTCCACTGCCCGTCCAAATCCTGGAAAACATTTCAGCCAGTTACTCCACCAACAGAGGCGACCTCCCAGCAGCCCCCTGTGGACGGAGCCTTCAGTGATGCTGACCTGCTGGCTTAAATTTGGAAGGAAGCCACATTTATAATAGTTAAAGAAAAAATAAGGATATTTCCTTTTCATCCTCTCCAGACAGATTTCTGTTTTGATATTTGTCTTGTAGATGACATCTTTACAATACAGCAGATATTTCAGCTTGATCCCACCATAAGAAACATTCCAGGTACATTTGTTCAGCCAATAGCATCGCGGTGAAAAGGGAGGAAAAACATACAAATTTTGCAACATTTTGTTGGATTGTTTTTGTTTTTTTATTTAGCAATTATGTTAAACCAGGTAAATTATGAAAATAAAAGGTTAGTTAAATAGCCAATATCATTTTTCAAAAAATGAACAAAAATAAAGAGAACCTGTGTGTTAACCTAATTTCCTGGCTCTTTCACTTTTCACAAATCACTTTCAAAAAGGATTCAAACGACAGAAATGACTCTGTGCTGTTTAAGCTCCTCTAATTGCTTTCTTTGTAATAAAAAGCAGCCTGGTATCAGTTTCCTTTGAGTAAATAAACATAACGAGAGATCAAGTCCTCTTAAAAATGGAAATAACGTGTAAAATCTGCAACTCAAAGGAAATAACCTGTGTGATTTATGTGTGAATGTATTCAAAGCTCTGTTTTTTTAAGGAATGAAAAAACAAATATGAGAAAAAGGCATCTAAAAACATCGGCCATTATGTCTAGGAAGATAATCCCCAGTAATAAACTAAATCTGCACACATCCTAGTTATTAATTAAGTTTGAGTTAAGAGGCCTGGAGTCCATGTGGCTTATGGAAACATTTCAAGTCAAACACAGATAAGTGAATGTTTGACAAATTTATTTGTACATCTTCACAGAACACTCAGATGACCAGTCAGTCAGGGTACAAACCTCAACTCAGAGCCCAGCGAGCCAAAATGAAACACACATACATTCAGAAATAAAAATGCAGCTTTCTGCGAGTCCGAGTAAACTTTTCCTACAAACTACAGGGAGCAAACTTAAGGCATTAATGTAGAAACGTCGGTATGGCTGCCTTTCTGACTAAAACACAACAAAAAGAGGCCACAAAACAAAGTTAACGTAGCAAAAGTAATATTCACCTTTCCTCAGTCTCATGCAAGCAGGCTGTGACAAACAATGCGTTGGCCCATTTTACATTAATTCATAGAATACATCAGGTTTCTGACAGCATGGCAAGTTGAGAAAATAGATCCAAAGGAGAATAATTTATCTGAAGTACTGCATCCCGAAAAACAACATAACTAATTTTATTCATTTCAGTTACAATATGAGACAACCCGGGAGGCTAAAAACGTGATAAAATGATAAATCTTCTGATTTTTCTTTATTTCATCCAGGGCTTATTTTTTCTCCATAATCATAACAATTCAAAATCATCAGCAACATCTCTGAACAGCCTATTTGAAGGGGAAGAAAAGCCAAAAGATTTTTACTGCATTAATACTTAACAGAACTTTTACATCTTTCATGTCATCATGTCCAGCTTGTCAGGTCCTCACAGTTCGGACTGAATGATTGTGTTAGATTCCCTTCATCCTCTTCAACTACATTCAAGGGTTAAGGTTAAGAAGGGAAACTTAAACCACTTCAGCATGAAAACAGGGAACCAGGAGAACCTTCAAACACGGATTGCTTTGAGAAGATGTGGGAAACTATATTTGAGGTAATTTATCAAAACAGTCACGTCTCCCCATCCTAGAAATTTAGACCCTTCATTAACTACAAAGCAGCCGATTCGTCACTGCATTGAACGACTGTGGCATGAACATTCACAACCGATATCAGACACACAACTTATACGCAATGAAAAAAACACACACACACACTTTCATAATCGGTCCCAATCTGAGCTCTAAAGCCTAAAAAAAATAACAGCCGTGGCTCTGATTCTCCACATTTCAAGTAAAACAGACAATGCATGATAAAGTTTGGCCCGATGCAAAAACCTTCCTTTTTTTCCTTATTACTTTTTTAAAAAATTATTTAGCATGAACCTGCCAGTGATGGAGGTGATGGGGATGGGGTGGGGGGTACGAAACATTTATAGACACCATGTATTGCCGGTGTCTTCACACACACCGTCACATGAACAGAGATTGTTGATTTTCATTGGGACCTGCCAACGAAGCTCTGCTGCCTGCACAGAACATTACATGCACACGCGAAAACACACCCACATCATCTGGGGAATAAATGGAAAAGGATGGACACGATAACAACAACAAGAATCTCACATGTTTAACCGACCATAGAAAAGAGATTAGACTGCAACTCTACATACATACGGCTTAATGCTGCTTCAAAATGTACATCATCGTACATACTAGTTATGCTGCTTTAGAAACATGCATAGGCAGTCAGCCATAGGTTTTCTGCTGGACAAAACGGCATTGAATTTTTTTTTTTAAATGTTTATCTGAAGCTTCTTTTTTTCTCCTTTTCATTCCTTAAAGGCCAGAACTGACAAACCTTCATCAGGATGATTTTTTACAGGACTCCGCGGCCACATTAAGGAAAATGGCAAAAAAAAAAAGAAAAAAAAAAAAAAGCGAAGCGCTCTCCACTCGTTGCCGGCAGCGTTTAGCGGCACTGCATCCAACTTTAGAAAAAAAAAACATGACATGGACAAGTCAAGAACATAAAAAGGATGAGTGCATTTAAGGTCCATGTTAGCAGTCAAATACATTCAAGCCATTAATAAAGCGCAAATCTGACATCAAACGTGCGCGCGCCACATCAACACAGACCACAACTTTGGCTTTTTGTTACAATCAGTTGGAACTTTTCCTTAAACGGATCTATTTTTCTGCTGCGTGGTCAATACTCGCTGTGCGTACTTCCAAGTGTCTTTACGCATCCGCCGAGAGACCGCAGGGTGCTCATGAAGAGACTGAGGCATTATTTCAAATGAAATGATGTCTCCTCACCATGCGAGCTTCTCGGTGCAGCGGAGGAGGATGTTTACCGTCACCTATGGTGCTAAATTTAATAACAAAAACCGGCAGGCATTTTTCAAGCTGCAACCCTGTGTTAGTTGTCATCACTTGTCAAATACATAGAATAATATTAATTTAATATCAAAATTCCCTTAATTCTCATCCTTTACTACATTACAATAATTTAGATGAGTCCGGTTAGATGAACAAGTTGCTGATTAATCATTTGACAGTTGATTGTGCTGCATGCCAAACAATGTTTTACATGATTTGACTTGTAGCTCTATCATTTCATTTCACATTTTCTTTTTGCCTCATGAGCTAATAACACTGATGTTGGACGTTTAGGGGGAGAAAAACCTGTAAGGCTCTGCGGGGCTCTGTCTTAGCTCAGCTCACATTACCCTATTCAATTTAAAGAATTTGTTCAAATAACTCCACTAAGAAGATAAATTCACTATAGTGATGCAAAAGCATAATACTCAGATGTTTGTTGTTAAAAAAAAACTCCATATACGGTATAGTTTAGGCTTTTAACAAAAAAGATGGAGGGCAAGACTTTATCACCTTGCAAAAATAAATTCTGTCTCAAATAAGGCCAGTGGTGACTATGTTTTTAAAAAATTATATAAATGTATAATAAGTAAATTTAAAAAGCACTTTGTGCATGAGTCAGACAATCTAATTGGACACCAGCATAAATTCATCAACTTAACAGAGTCAGAAATACAAAACAATGCATAATCATGGTTACACGTAGATTTTCCTGAACACCGCCATCCTGTTTGGCTCGACAGTCCTGTCAGGGTTTGCTTCAGTCAGAGCTCATCAGTTTTCAGGGTTGTGGAGAGTTGTGTTGCGACACCAAGGCATTTTATCAAGAGGAAGACACGACTTTCCCCTGGGTTACCACTTTCCAATGAGAGACAACCAGAGGCTTATTATAGGTCCCACTGCTGATTACATTTTAGATTGGAAACCTTAACCCTTTGTTTTACATCCCAAAACTAACTATTCCACTCAGGGCTGCAAACAAGCCACAAGGAGAAAAAACTGGGTTACTTATAGGGTCAATTTAGACGCAGAACCTAAAAGTGTCAGAGGCTATAACAAAGGCATCAGCAGTCTGAATTTCTGAGCGTAAGCTTAACGCAAAACAAGAAAATGGAGTAGGCGGTTGCACTTGTGGTAGTCAGAAGAAGCTATAAATAACACAAATACATAAAATTACACAAACAGTCTCTGGAGTCAGGGTTTCGTTTTTGTTCAAACCGAAATAAACTAAATACATAAATAAATTCAAGAAGTCATAATAAACCTGTTTATCATTCTCATATTCCTAAGTGCCTTTTTTTTCCCACGGAGAGGCATTATCACCCTGATATCAATGCAAGAGTTAAACACTGCACTGCCAATGTTCCCAAAGTTGGAGTGCATCTTCTCCGCAGTTTTCAACTGTCCACACAGAAGATAAGGCCAAATCAACTGTGAAAGGCAGCTTCACAAGGATGGTGGAAGACATCATAGAAGCTCCACTGTACAACAAATATAACAATCGTATTAAATAAAATAACTTAAACAATTCCTTGTGCCCGCTGTCTCCTCAGTGGAGATGAGATTGAGTCAAACTGTTATCCTTGTATGGCCAAAGGCGTAGCATGTTCTACTTACTCTGGGGCTACATTAATACCTTGGCAGATGCAGCTTCTTTAAGCTGTTTTTGTACAATGATATGTTTTTGAAAGAGTAGCAGAATGAGAGAAAGAATTAATTTGTTCCTGTGGGTGAGAAAACAAAAATCAAGAAAAAAAGACTAAGCATAGTAGCCAGGGATGCAAGCTTTTTTCAGCTTAGACCCATCTCCACAGGGTCACGATGGAAATCCTCTCATGTTGACCCTGACAGAAGCAGGATAGTGCAGACAAAAATCTCTTGAAAATGCAGAAAAAACACCATGTTTCACAAAATAAAAAGTGCTTCAAAGAAAAAGAAATCATCGTTGAATCCTCCATCATGGCTGGGTTGTTAGTGTTTCTGCTTTAAAAGGCAAAAGAAAATCTCTGAATGACTTTGACGCATCTTTGTTAGTTAAATAAATACTCCTGGTGGGACAGGTGGACTTGTTGGTGTGAGAGGTATCAGTTAAGTGCATGTTGTCTAATTGTATGGAATATCCAGTCCATCTTGGTGGTCCACCCTCCATGGTGAGCATCATTCATCTGTTTCATAAAATAGTCCAAAGCCTCCTGCACCACAGAAAATAATGACATAGTTAACTAAGTTAAGTTGTTAGCTGTGTGAAGGTTATTTACATTGCAAAGGTATTTATTATTCCCTTTTTTTTATTTAACCTCCACTTTTAAGGGATTTGCAGATCCATTAACCAGATCCCTCAACTGGAAGTCCTTCAGAGTACACCTGTGTGAGCTTTACACATCTAGCAACTGGGATTTTCCCATTATTTAAATGCACTTAGCTGGGTTCTACTCACTTACAGCAATCCTTCAGTCATGCCACAGATTCCCAATTGGACTGAGGTCTGGGCCTTGATTAGGCAATTTAATTACGCATTAGACATTTTTACTGAAACAGGTTTTTGTCAAGAATTTCCCTGCATTTAGCATCTTCCATTATTCCCTCTACTCTGATAAAAAACATTCCCAAAACACCTTAAGAGCAACTGGACTTCTTTTTTTTACATTTTTTGAAGATTATTGTCTTTAAGAAAAGTTTGTGTGACAGGAAAAGAACAGCTTTAAATTCTTATGGTTACTATGACTGGATGGCTGAGAATCTACACAAACAGCCCCCCAACACGATGTTTATACCACCATGTTCCACTGTGCGGATACTGGTGTTGGAGCAATAAAAGGTGTTGGACCATTTTTCCATTCTGTGAAAAATAAAATAACCTTGGGTTGTAAATACTTTTGCAAGCCCAAATACTATAAAACTATAAAATAGGGCCGGTCAAGAATAGATGAAAAAAAACACTTTAGCCTCCTCACCTGCTCGCTTTTCTCCAGCCCTAGAGTCTTTCTGATGTAAGCAATATCATCAAATGATTGCAGCTCAGGCATGCCGGAGCCCAGCATCATGGAGAACAGGTTGATGAAGAGGTTGGCATGTTGTCGGATAGCCAGGTAAGCTTTGTAGCACATCTCCTGGAACCTGCAATAACAACATGAGTAATAATTAAGGCCACTGGGACCAAACACCTTCACCTCAGTGTCATTAAAATGTAAGAAGTTTAGGGCCAAACAGGCTTTCATGGCTTCAAGCAAAGCCAGAAGTGGTGCAGGAGAGAAAACATCTTTCCTTTTCTTTTTTCTTTTTAAACTACCCATTCATCCACCCTCTACAGTTACCAGTTTGGTTTAATAATGTTTTTTATGCAAGTAGAATTACAGCACCAAACTTTAATAATATCAAGATCTGTCACTTAGAAATCTGTGACATTTTGGATATCCAGGAAAATGTAGACATTGTTCACATTCATCTCATGAGATCTAACCAAAGGCGCTTAGACTGGAAGTGCACTTTTTCAAATTTGGAGACCAAATGGGACTAACAAAGTCATAGCTGCAAGGAAAAGATTCTTCAGTCTTAGCTCTCACCAGCATGAAATCATAGTCTGGAATGACATTGATGAAAAATGTAAACGAATGCCTTTTGGGCAAGCTGAAATATGCCCATCATATTTCCATTCATTTGTGCATTTTCAAATAAATGAATAAATAACTCAATTCTACGACCTTGTTAAACCCAAACTGTTTTATTCTCATTACCGTCTACATTTATGACAACCAAAGATTTAGCCTCAAGCAAATGTAGTCGCTGAATTCAGTCTCATACACAAAACATCAGAAGCAATTCAGTTCAGCTTTATTTATACAGCATTAATTCCCAGAAAAGTAATCTCACTAGATAAACAAACCCAGCCACTTTATCCAAGTGGTGACAGAGGGAATGAAAAACTCCTCAGAGAAAACAACAACTGACATCCACACTCATGTCACACATCCACTTCTTGTAATGAAGAAGTTAAAGCAGAAGAAAGGAAACAACCAATCCGTAAAGTTTTCTGTTACCATTAGATTATTCTGTATTTGCAAATATGCTGCACAGGTGCATAAATCATGACAATAAGTTGTTAACATGGCAGCAAAATAGAAGGATAAAAACCACAAACATCTAATCTAATCTTCAGTGCATATTCCAAAACCTTCTGTCTTCAATAAAGCATAAAACAGCAGTCCTTTACAGTGGCAGTCAGCTGCCTTCTCTTCAACATGAAGAAAAGAAAAGAAGAGGTAAACTTCTGGCGTACCTTTCAAACTCTTTGGTCTTTGTGCACTCTTGTGATCCTTTGCTGATGACAATGAGGAAGTCTTGGGTCAGAACGAAGGGCACTCGCTCTCTCTTGTAGCCAAACTTTTTCTTCTTATGATCCAGAAAATGTCCAAAATCTATGTGAAATAACTGAAGGAGAGCAGAGCAAGTGTTAAAAACAGGATGTCAACACATCTATTGAAAAGCTTTTCTTCTTCGGTTTGATCTTTACCCACAGCTATTCTGTTACTGGCTTACATCTTGTCGTTTTGAATAAACTATAATTTATTCCTAAAAAAGAAAAATCCTGAATGAAGCATCTCACTAAAGATGATATTTCCAGGTAATTTCTCCAATTTTTAGACCATGAATGTATTTAAACTGACAACGTGTGAATACCTGTCACTTGTTTAAAAGTCATGATGATACTGCAGGGGCTGAAATATTTTGCAAGGCAGACATGGGTGTTGTGTGAGAAAATATGTTACCTGCCCATCATCTTTGACCATAATGTTGCTGTTGTGCCTGTCTCCTATCCCCAGGATAAATGTAGCTACACAGTAGCCAGCACAAGACCTCGTGAACAGATCCACAGCCATGTCATACCTGTATACATTTACAAATATGCAAAAAAATACTCAGAAATTTCCAAGCAGTAATACCATTAAATCTGGATTTTTAATTTAGATGTAGATAGAAGTGATGAGTCGTAATCAGTTTGAGATCGACCGATTTATTGTCCGTCCGAATAAATCAGCGGATATTAGCGCTTTTCAAAATGGCCATTATCGCCCATTGTTTTGCTAATTAAACGCTGATTTATTCTTAATTTATCATAAAACAGTAAATGCCATTAACTGTTGGAGTTGGGCAGAATGATGTCCTTGCATTGTTTGTCCACTAGATGGAGGTCTGACTCCATTCATTCCCACAGTCATCCCCATCTTTACAACTACAGCCAGGTTATGCTACAGCACCGGGCTGAGTGGAGTTGGCCGGCAGGTAAGTTTAAAATAATGTTGTGAAATTAACGAGTCGACATGTCTCCAGTTACCATTTAACTCTCTTTGCCATGTGTAATGACTCGTGCTTCGTTGTGTGAGTCAGATTTCAATTTACACTGCATTGCTGTGTAAGTTGTGCTAAATTAGCTTAAGGTGCTCCCGTCTATGTTTGCAATAGTGTCGCTGTGGTTATCCCAACTAGCCTAGCATTAGCCAAGTAGACAGTAACTGCAGAAATAACCTACTGCTTGTAATTAATATTTATTTCGGTGTAAGCGCTAAGAAACCCAAAAGAGGTTAATTCATTCATTATGTAATCTTTAAATTAATCGGCCTATAAATCAGTTACCAGATTTTTTTTCTGCCAAATATCAGAATTGGCTTAAAAAATAGATATCTGTCATTGCCTAATCAGAATTCCTGGAAAAGTTTGATCCCACAGTCTGAATCACAATCAACATTAGTCTATAAACCCGCTGCTATGCGGAGAAAACTCACATCTCTCCCTTGTTTTTGTCCTTTAGCCACTGATGAAGAGTGTTTGAGTTGAACTGCAGGGCTCCTTTCAAGCCTCCTTTACACTGAATCTGCATGATGGTGTGGGAGCTGCGAACTACTTCAATGAGACCTACACAGTCCCCCAACGACAGACAGCCGTAAGGCAACATCCTGGGGAAAAACAAAAAGGCTGTTTGCTTAGCCTTGAAAAATGCAGCAGAAATGAGTAGATAAAGAGACTGACACTGGGAAAGGGAAGTGAAAGGAGTACCGGAGGTCCAGTCCCTGATTCTGCCAAATGTTCTCCATGATTTTAATAATCTGCAGTGTCAACATGTCCTGGCGCAGGTCTACAACAGACACAGCGAAGACAGTTATTATTTCCTGGGATATATCAGATTAAACTGATTAACAGTAAAGATGAGTTACATCACATTTTAGAATACGTTTCCTTATTTTATAGGACAAATTAAGAAGTCAGAGTCGAAGCTTTTAAGGTTTTTCACAGTTTGTAACAGCCTGATTATTCTTTGCTCGCATGCTTTAGGGTATGTGCTGGTTAGTGTTCGGAATGTGCGCATTACCATCTCCATTTTTGAAGATGATCTCATTGTTCTGAAAAAGCAGCTCTGACATGATGTCGGGATTCTCCCAGTTCAGCCACAGCGGCCTTTTAGCTGATGACATGATCCTGCATTCATCTAACCTGTGCACAAGTGAGAGTCATTCTGTGATCAGTGATCAAAAACACAGACTTTGTTTTCTCCACCTTCTCCGTTTCCACACATTTAAATTACTGAAAACACATGATTCCTTATGGCTTCTGACCTCAGGTTTCCTAGCTGATGTGCCGGGTTGAGAGGAGAGGTGAAGTTCTGCAGGGCATCCATGTAGTCGGGTCTTTTCATCTGCTCCACAAGAAACCGCATCTGGACCTTCACAAAACGCAACCAAAACCATGAAAGTCCTTTCCACGTAAATGTGTGCACAACCAACACCCAAACACGTCTTCATCTGTGTGTTGTTCCAACTCTGAAGCCAAATAATGCAAAGAAATTCAGTAAGTAGTAGAAACTATTTAGGTACGAGGGTTAACGTTTTTAAACTTTCTT
Organism: Craterocephalus amniculus; assembly: GCA_036024015.1. Classification (NCBI taxonomy): domain Eukaryota; kingdom Metazoa; phylum Chordata; class Actinopteri; order Atheriniformes; family Atherinidae; genus Craterocephalus; species Craterocephalus amniculus. Next base: position 11,838 of record JAVQJG010227531.1, read on the forward strand.
TTATGATTAAGAAATATTACTGGAGACATACTGGACAGTGCAGCCTGCAGACATAAAAACCAGTGTGTTTGTTAGTTGCTTCATCTTACCTTTTGTGTTTCATCCTTCTTTTCCTGTTTGAGGATGTCGGTGAGGTTGATGAGCTTCTCCATGGCCTCTACCTGCCTGCTCAGGTGTTTGAGGTACATGCCACAAGCCCTGCAGTAAGCCTCTAAAAGCAGCCCGAACCTCTGACTTACAGTTTTATTGTGCATTTCTGACCTTCGAGGAGAACACAAAGAAACAGATAATAGAGATGAAGGCAGGAGACGTGTTTTTAAGCTTCCTGTAGAGATAAAAGGAAAGAAAGAAAGACTTACTTGAGATGCCAGAAGAAAAAATGTCCTATCCTTTGATTGGTCAGGGCCTTCTTGAGGAGAAAACGGGCCAGCGGATTGTCAAGATACTGCTCATATTTTAACACCTAAAATTGGAAAAAGAAAAAGTTGAATGAAGGATTTTTTTGAGTCATTTAACAAACACCTGAATTACATTACAGAGTGGAGGCTTTTAACAAAAGGCAGATTTAGAAGCTTCTTCACAGTTTTTATGAATGCTTGAAGAAGTAACCCTTCTTATTGTCCACCCCACAAGAACTGACCACAGGTCTCAAGATTCTGGCTTTTAGTCTGTTTTATGATTGACATTTGACTGAAACCTACCTGTACAAGCTGGATCAGATACTGGGACAACTTATCATCAGTCAGGTATTTGTCGAGGCAGCGTAGAGCGAAGTGCCTGACCATGGGGTCTGGATAGTTGCAGTCCAGCAGCTCCATGGCCTGCTCAGGACGGATAGATGGCCATTCTTTCAACAGACAGTACATCTGAAAAAAACACAACATTTAATTTATCTAAGTGTCAATATGACAGACATTCAAAAGCACTAAAACACAAATGTAAAATATGTTACAGTAAAAATATTTACCAACAATGATTAAAAGTCAACCAAATACATATTTTTACATGTAGTACAGATTTGTTCTTGGGGAAAAAACTGACAATGAAGTGAACTTCCCAGGAAAATCACAATTTTAACCATGTTTAAATCTATATAAGATGCTTTTATGTGTGACATATCAAATCATCAGTTCAATAAGCCCTCTACTATGGCTGAGGATTTCTGCTTTAAATTTACAGAGCACCATCTAAAGTCTTAAAAAGGAAAGGTCAGGCAGGCTGAATGTTTGAGAGACTATTAGAAGAAGCTGAGTGGGGCTTTCTACATGCACTGGATCAAAGTGATGAAATGAGAAACTAGCAAAAGTTAGAGGAGAAGTTGGCAAAAGCTAGGTGGAGAGGACATTAAAAGCAGGGCCAACTGGAGAGCAACAGCTCTCAGGCATGAGTGAGCTGCGAGCTGAGCCGCGAGGGACAGAGCTGGCCAACCTCCAAGCGGTTGACCAGTAATCTAATTTTGTAGAAAGCAGCAGAAAGCAAATTTATTCTCATTCAGGGTTAGGGTTTGTTTCCATGTAACCTTGTATAATTTAGCCTCCTCCTCTTTTAAATCCTTCTCTGGTTCAAGCAATAATGGATTAATGACTTCAATAAAGTGCTAAACAGAGTAAAGCATAAAGACAAGTCAGGTGGAGCCCAGACAGGCAGGTATGGGCAGCTCCAGCACGTGCTCTGATGACTTGTGGCAAGACTTAAAACTTTGTTATTATTATTATTTATTTATATTTTACTTTATTTAATTTCATTACTTCACTCTTACTTTACCTTATCTTATCTTATTCTATTTCATTTCATTATTTACATTGTTGTTTTTATTTTGCAGAACTTTGGAGACATGTTCTGTTTTAAACATGCTTTATAAACAAAGTGGATTGGATTGGACATTGGCATATTCAGGTGCCCAGTCACGAATGATGGTTAAGAAAGAGGTAGAGTAAAACGTTTTTTACATGGTAGCTTTGACATAGGCAATCGAAGAAAGAGGAAAAAAGTCATTTAATAACCTGTACCAGCTAAAAGTTTGGATATCAGTGTATTTTGAATGATTATTTGAGTCAAGATGTTTGCCTAGTACTTCATGTTTCCACACACATACACTGAGACAGAGAGAGAGAGACTCTAATACATTATGCATGTAATAAATGCATTACCTGTGCTACTTCATCTCTGGAGTTCCATTTGACAGCCAGAAGGATCTTGGGAAGGATCTCAGGGATGTTCATGCAGTAGTGTCTACCAATGAAAAGAAAAAGGTCGATGAGTGCTATATGTTGCATCCTTTATGAGCGTTATTTTTATATCCTCTTCCTGCTGGTGCATGTGGAGTAGCAGTTCACCAGAGTTTGCATTACCTGAATTCTTAACCTTGTCCTGTTAAATCTAGATGGAGCATAATTATGAGCTACATGGTTAATTAATGTCTTCTTATTTCCAAACCTGTGTCTCCAGAGAAAGTCTTTCTCTTGTTCAGTGATTTCTGACAGAGGGTCCCTGTTACTCAGTTGTCTCAGCTGCTCAGTGTCAGTCTCTGTCAGAGCGTGGTCTCTGGCCACACGATTGCTCTGAAACACAAAAGAAAACAAACAACCTGACGCTTTGTTACATGACCAGTACTACACGACAGATAAACTAACAGAACTTCGTGACAGGAGCCACTTAAAACAAGCCATGACAGAGAAAGCAAGGCAACAAAAAGCATTGTTTAATACTTAATGACCAAAGTATGTCCAGTGCAAAAGATGCTGTGTGTTGTGTGAGAAAGTCTTCAAGATATTCTGCTGATTCTGACTTTGTCTGTCAGAGATCATTGTACATGTAATTATAGCTAAACTCACCAAGCACGCATTGTCTTTAAGTTAATTGGGGATATTTTATCCAGTCATACAGCAGGCATAAAAATCGGGATTTTGTTTGAGCAAAGCAAAAATATGGAAATGCTCTAAGGAACTGAAAGTTAACAGGCAGTCTTAATGGACTGATTTTTTCTCAGTGTCTAACATATTCAGCCATGGGGCTAAAGAAACATAAAAATATGTCAGAATTTGGCTGCATTTATACACACTACAGCTTCACTGCTTTAACAGAAATAACCAAAAGCTGAAGTTTGAGGCATGTGCAGAGTACCCAAGCCCCTTTTAGGTTAGATCAGCATATACATGCAGGAGTAAGTTGACCCCTTAACTTTGTTATCAATTTTTAGTCTGGTTTCGAGAGCTTCAGTTTGATACAATTAAAACATTTTCAAGTATTTTAAAAATCAAGTTTTGGTCCAAGTAGCACAACAATACATTTTCTTTAGAGTCATGTTTATATGCTCTGTGAGACTATGGTGCAGTGAAGCTGGGACACAATGCAGCTTCATGCTGTAAAGATTTATCTTACCCCTACTAATCTTGTTTTACTTCTTTTTTCCCTCAGAACCCCCCTAAAGCTAACCACAAATTCTATAGACAAGTTCTGTCATCCCCTGCTCGATCAGCCACATTTACAGAAACATATCTGATGCCTGACTGCACATCTGGGAGAATAATCCAGATTTTAATTGTGCTTGGTACAGGATCAAACATTTTTCTTGCTGCTATGAAGAGACATATTTTCATGACTTTATGTAGTACATGATGGACCTTCCTCATTTACACAGCTTGAACTGCTGAACATGTCAAAACGCACTATTCACATTCTCTCACATGGCAAACCACGTCACATTAACACCACAGATGTCACAGTTCTGACGCCAGACATCATCTAGAAATCTGATAACACAGAGCATCATCTACACCATCATGAATAACTGAAGACAGTAACTTACACTGGCACTGCAGAGTCACAAGCAAAGTGTTGAGAGTAACTTAGTTAACAAAGTAAAAGTGAAGTTCTACAGTAAACTCCTGATCTATCAGTCGACCGTGGAATTGATCCCTTTAATTCCATATTTTCAATAAATCCAGTGTCTTAAAAATAATATATAAAAACATTTTTTCCAGTCAGAGAAGTTGCTCTGGCTAGAGGACAGCCCATACTGACCCCGTCTGTCCTTTACACCTCATCTAAGTAAGTGATCACACCAATCTATCTTTGTGTTTCAATATCAGGGCTTTGGTAGCATCACCCTGTGCCTGTGATTTGAAGTTTAGAGGGTTTAGAGCATTCAGGTAACTAACAATGAGTGGATTTCATTAATGGCTTTATCATGATAGATCCCACACACAGTGGAAAAACAGCAGTTGCCATCAAATGTATTGGCCGTGGTACATACCGTAATATCTATACTGCCAATAATGCTAAATGCGATCATATCTACACTCTAGCTAAGTGAATTTTGTGAACAGACATATCCTATTTGAAAGACTAATACAAGACACTAGATATGCAAAAACACATCTACTATAATTACATGAGAGCAGGTGCCATGCCCAACACAAATATCTGTGCTTACACTGCACCATGTGAGAGGTTGTAAATAGTGTGAGATGATGTGTTTAGTTATTCATGTTGTGCGAATGTGTCAAATGTAGGGTGTGCCCTTATGATGTGATGTGGGGTGATGACAATATCTTCAGGCTACTTTCACATCAGATTTAACAGATTGTCCAATCGCATTTAATGTCTTCAAAAACAGTAAAGTTTCCAGAATATATCAATCCACAAATGGGTGTAAAGGAAGAGGAATTTCAAAGGCCTTCATCAAACCATTCCTCTTTTGAGCAATTTCATATACTCTACCTAAAGAGGAAAATGTGTAGCTGACACCTGTAATGGATTTATCATGCGATAATTACGACTTCTGGCCTATACTATGATGATTTTGTCTGATATTATTACATCAATGCTTGTTTTTCTTCAAAGACACAAGCCTTACACTCCAAAAAGGTCAAGTGTGCAGCCTTACATCTGTACACTTGTCTTTCTAAGAGACAGTAAAACTATGAAACACTCCCATTAAACTGAATCTGGTTCATTTAAAAAAAAAAAAAAAAACTTATCATACCTGTCCAGAGAGGTTGTAGTTAAACCCCAGTTCCCTGGAGATCATCCAGTTTGCATGATCTTCTACTGTATTCATATCTGGATATTTGACAGGACTGCTAAAATGGTCAAACTCTAACTCCAGACATGGCGTTTCCTGTATAACGCATTAAAAAAATAAAAAAAGAAGGAGAATAAGAAGAAAGTTATCAAGCTTAATTCTTTAAAAGTAAAACATTCACTTTCTTATGCCTTCATTTTTCATTCATCACTTCAATGAACATGCAGAAATTTTACTCTGTTTCATTTGATATTTCTAATGTTGTTGTTTTTTCTCTTTAATTACAAGGTGATGAATATGATTTACTTTATTGGGGTTGGAGCCAGTGACCCCAATAGGGTTCAGGAGGTCTTCAAGCCCATGAGGGACAGGCCAGAGGTTCAGTGCCATCTTGTTAGCCACCAGAGTGTGGGTGTAATCAAACAGGTTCACATTACCCCAAGCAAGCGGACAGTGCTCCTGAAAACAAACAAACAAAAAAAACACACACAAACCCAGACAGCAAATTATTGTGAACTATGCAAATTTCATAAGAAAAAAAACACATTCTCAAATAAGATTTGAAGAGTTTCCTGTTTTTTTCCCCACAAGTTTCTCAGTTTCTTCAGTAAGTCCTTTAGATAAACATTTACTTAACAAGCTGATAATCTGCGTGGTTTAGGGAAGGTCACTTCCCAAACCCAAAGACAAGAATTCATTTTTCAAAAGATGGGTGCATAAAAAATGTAATCAAGTAAACAATAGGTAAATGTTAATCATTTATGAGATGTTTTGCAGATTGGTCATAATAATCTGTACACATCACATGAATTTTATAAGGCTTTAACCTGAGCCTGTAAGACTTTTTATTGTGGTTTTCCAGTATCAAAGCAATAAACCAGTTCTATTAAATTTTATGGGTGAAGCCTTTGAAAATTTAAATAAGATGTCCACTTTATAATTACAGTGACAAAGGTCCAACAACTGACCATGAATGTAGGGGAATATGACTACTTATCTGTGTAGCATTTATCATTTTACTGGGATAAAGTAATTCAACTCTTTAAATAAAGTCATCTTTTAAACTTTCACAGGGTTTGGGAATGTATTGAACTTGGTGTGATTTTTCACTAAATGGAAAAACAGACACCAAAGATCGAAAGAGCAACAGACAGAATTACGTGCAGGCAGCGAGTCAAAACGTGCTCCTTCATTAGTTAGTGCTGGAACAAAAGGTTGTGAAAGAATGCTGTTTATTTTTTATTCAAATGGGGCACGAAAGAGCATCTGCTAACCTGACATCAACCTAGCATCATGCGTCAGGAGACAGGAGTCACTCCCGGTGTGTGTTACAATATCCATCACTGGCATTCATTGATACACGACACACACACCTTCCTCTTACAGCTTTTCAAACAGATGTGAATGGAAGACAAATCAACCACTAAGGGTGTCTGTTTCAAGCACCAGACAGGTAACATGAACATACTCACACTTGTGACATTCAACATCAATCAGTATAGCCAGTAGTCACTATGTGGCTTTCACAGTGGAAAGGTCTATCCTGCTGTTAGCGTCTCAGTCCATGTATTCTGCCACCACAGTGCCCATGACTGATTAGTAATTAAACAGAGCCACCAGATGACACCATGGCTTCCATTTACCTCTGATACATATACACTAACTGAGACATGGAGTTTTTTCACGTGCAACACGCAGATACAAACAATGCACCTATAATGTATAAGCATAAGTGAGAGCGAGACAGACAGATGTCTCTGTGAAGATATAAATGGACCTACAGTATGAATTAGCATGCTGTTGGTAAAAGAAACCTGAAATATTGTATCCTTAAATGGTGACAGCTATGACACTATCTGTCTATTAGCATTAACAAAGACTTGCATTAGGGTTCATTAAGACCCTACTAAAATAATAAACTTCAACTTTAACATATGTGTCCTTTCTTTCACCTTGCTCTGTCCTACCTCTTTGGCTCCCTTTCTGCCCTTGACAGAGCAGATTGAGAGGCAGAGCCTTGCAGCTCGGGGGATGTCTGGGATGTACATGTCATAGGTGAGCCACTCATTCCATCTGCAGAAAAGACATTACAGATGCAAACATACATTTCTAAGACACACTTTTTAACAGTACAATTAAAATCAGGTCAACTGAAGGAGTGACTTTAATTCTTTTTAAAATCTCCAGACAAACACTGCAACTGCAGACATTTAGCCTGAGCTAAACAAACTCCAGATGTCCAAATTGTTTTTCTTCCAATTAGAGACTGTCGAGCTGAGCATTTGCCACAACAGAATGTCCTTTACCTTAGTGTAAGTGGCAATCCAGACAGGTTAAACAGTAATGCAATACAGCAGTTTAGTGTTACTACCAGCAATAAACTCTTAACTTACCCTCCTGCCTCTGACTGCCTAATGTAAATTGCTGCAGGCTGCAAGGGGGACTACTGAAGTAGACTAACATGAAATGTTAATGCTTGTGGTTCCTTTATCTGATTTAATTGATTATTTACTATTATTTTCATTGCCATCTGTAAAAGGCCATGCATTTTAAGTGGGCAAATTAGGGAAACAATTATTCTGTGGTTGAGAGCATTTGATCCGCTTGAATATCCACTGATCCACTTGGACGAAGATACAGCCTAATGCCAGAAACAGGAGCTACTGTAGTGTTTCTTTATGTTTTTGACAAAAGCATGTCAGAGATTTCCAAAAGAGCTAAAAAAAAATTGTGTCAACTTTGGAGAAGAAAAAGTCTTCTTTCTTTAAAAATCTATGATAGGGAGTTTCTTTTCGTGAAGGATGGTGAGTTACCTGGGATTAGAGCAAGGTACTCTCTGCGTGTTGACATTGTCACACATTTGTTCACCTCCGTGGTAAATGCCAGTCCTCACATATATCTGTAGGCAAAGATGAGAAACAAAATTAAGATCAATTTAATGAAATGGTAGGAACAATGACAAAAAACAAAGTTATCTCTCATAAGTTTTTTTTTTTCCTGCCACACTGGCCTCTATCCCAGAAATACAATACTCATAATCCATAACAGGTGTCGCACAAAATATTTAATTCTTTTAAGCTGTATTCAGTCTGGTAGTTTTCAGAAGTCACATTATTAGTCTGGTAGTCCCACTTAAAAACAACCGCAGAAAACAAACCAGCATGAACCAACACGACACTGCTTCCCCTTGGTTAAGCTGTTCACACGGAACTTCAACAATGACCATTTGTTTGAACAGGATGTGAGGAAGTAGGAAGATGAGACATGGAAAACAACTGAAAAAACAGTGAACTGATACTGATCCAAAACATTTTAGTCTCACTCAACACAAATGTGCATTTACAGACTTGTCTATTTGGTTAGTTTTTAAAAAGGTTCAATGAATACAACTTCTGTTGTTACTGAAAACGAAGTCATCATAGTTTTCCCTCATCTCATCTCTCCTACCATCCATATCAGCTCATCATCAATACCACAGAAAAGACTAGCGTCAAGCATCTCATTTTAATTCAGTGATCAACATTCTGCTATGTTTCTGTAAACCTTGGATGTCCCCACCTTGTCTATGTCCCGTATATTCACGTTAACATATGTGGCACAAAGAATTCGTATTCGTAGAGTCCCGTTGATGTTCCACAGCGACTTGGAAGATGCCTCGCCGTTCATATAGGATGTTGCCGTGGAGATGCGTCGAGAGTATGATGGCATGACAAAGTTATCTGTAGGCAACTGTGAGTACAGGCTGTCTTTAGCCATTAGCATCAGGTTAGGCATCCTGCCCAGCATGATGCAACTACGGATATACTAGAGGGAGAGAAAAGAAAGGAACAGGTGGTATAAAGTTGACACAGGGATGATTGAGTTACACTGTGACTAACCTGTAACCAATAACCAACTGGTCATTTTCCGACAGCTGCTGAGTGACCATAACAGTGACATGTCTTTGATCTGGTTCTGAGCTCACAAAGCTACACATACACAAATGTATCTGGCACGTCAATCAAAACAATGGAAACACAACAGCTGAACTAAACAAAGGACTGAGAGGGAAATTTCTGGTCCATATCAATCCAAGTCTGTAATCATAAGCCACTTCATTTTCATAGAACTGCAGCTTTGATCAGAGTGGACAGATTTATGAGGCTCTGCAGAGATGGTTCACAACTAAGACTGACTGTGCATCTCTAACGTTTCAGTTTCTACACACTTCCTTCAGTCAACGACGAGTCATTAAATTTTGACTTGAATAAATCAAAAGTTTCTTACCTTATACTGGCTGATGGGGTACTTTTCCAGCAGGTATTCGTCACAGCCACAAACCTTGAGGATGTATTTACCCTGATATTCCTGAACACACATCTTCAGCTGCTCGGGGGACAGCAGCATGCTGCGTGTCTTCTTGCGAATGGCCTCTGCAATCACCTTTAGCACATACAGATGCAGAGTGGCAGTATTGTTTGCTTAGTGTATCTTCTCAAAGTCTATATACTTATATACACAGTCATAGTAATGACTAATTGTTTAAACATTAAATGTCTAAATACAGATTGAAAAAAAAAAGTTATAATGGATGGCGCTTCCATCCCACCTGTTCCGGCACACAGTCGTGGTTGATCTTCAGTGTATACTTTTGCTTATCATTGTTTGGGGAAACAATCACCCATATCACAACAATAATCTGACCTGCAAAACACAGACAGAAAAATAGACAGAAGCTGAGAAACAAAATCTAATAAAAACATTTCTTCCTAAGGGACCTGCACAGAAACAGCAACCCCACACTAATCATCCTACAAAAAAAAGGCTGTGGAATACATTACACAGCTTATTTTCGATCCAGTTAATACCATATCATCACACTGGTATCACTTCAGCTGAGTGTCCTTCATTAGGTTCCTTCTGGGGAATAGAAATAAAAAAATGTAGACAAGAATTGCTGCCTACCCTTGTCAAGTTTGCTATAGATGTGTTTGGGAAGTTCTTGTGTCGATTCAACATTGGGTGGGTAAACATACAGCGCTCTGCTGTGGGGGCCGCTGGCATCTCTCAGCTCCACTGAGTCTTTACAAACATTTAGGATGTTTCTCCTGAAATCCTGAACCTCAGAATCCTTCACAAGATCAAACTCACACACAGGCATACCGATGGCAAAACCTGAGAAGCAAAAAAGACCCAAAAAACACTTTTACTTCATGCTCATTACTGGTTATTATTATATCACCAGAACTTGCAGATTAATCCACCACAGATGCTACTTTAGTGCTCTTAAACTGAAAAGATTTCAATGATGGAAATCAATAAATATTTAGACTGAAATTAAGGAAAAGCACCTCTCACCTATCTCTCTGTTGAGGATCTTTTCCTCTCTGTTGCCGACTGGTTCAATGACTTTGAGGAAAGGCTGGAAGAGTCGGAGGTCACACAGTCTGCGGGTCTCATCATAGAATTCCTCACGCTCTGCTTCCTGATGAAGGGAACAGAAAAAAAGGGTGAGGTCAATATTTCACTCCTTATTCATGAAAGCCACTGATGGATAACTGGGAGCTGATGGTCTACCACAGGTGCAGAATAGATGCTGGAAAAATGAAAAACATAATGCTTCTTAAACATCTCTGAAGCAAGAATTTGTTCCATTTTGTAATGCCTTCGAGCTGCATGAAATCGGCTTTCCACCAAGTCTCTGAAGGAAAAGAAAACCTTTTGGCTTTGTAGGACAGTAACTGATGTGAGTTTGTTATTTAGTTAGCAGTTAAGGCTGACCTGAAAATGTCAGACCCATTCCTGCTTCCCTTTAAAGAAAAAAAAACGCATCTGTCTAGAATCATGCCAGATTTCTCACCTGTGTAACACTAACGAAGATGTAGGATGTCTCCTCCTGTAAGAGTTGATGAAGAGGATATTTTCTGGCTTCCTTGAACAGCTCATGTTTGATAGTAATGAGCGTGGCCTCACGGAGACATTCAAGGGTCAGAATCATCCCATTGGGTAGCAGGCAGTCCACCAGGATCCTTTCACACCAATGAGAAACTTTACCTTATTTAAATGTCCTATACCTCTTTATGGTCATTTTGTAAAGAATATGTTGTAAGTGTTAAATGATATAATCAAAACAGCAGAAAAAGCTGCAGGAGTCCCAGCCTCTAAAATATCTTAGCAAATCAAATGATTGTCTGTCAATCAATCAGTACATCTCACTGTACCTGGGAGGCATCAAGTGGATGCCCCATAGTTCCCCTGATGATGGCCTGGGTGGCATCTTCCTCTCAGTCTCTCACCAGAGTTACACGGTTTAGCAGCAGAGCACAACCTGCAGGATGTTAACATTTTGTTAGCTTGACTCAGAAAATTACACACTATGTTCAGCTTCAGTCCCAATGATGATGCCAAGTTCAAATATCTGAGCACAGCTGCTTCAAGCTATTGTTAGGGACTTTTGTCTGCTGCACTGTCACTTAAAAAGTAGAACAGATCAACTACTATTCACCATTCAAAAGGTATATGTGCAACATATCCAGTAAGAGGAAGTGTTTCAGTCTTGTGACCTAAAATGTTAAACAACTCATTCTTAAAATATCTAGCAAGCTTGGGCAATGAGAAGTTTGTTTTTCAAATCTGATCTGATTTATTTAGTCGCATTTGTTGCTAATTTTGATTCAAAACCAGTGTAAACTGGTTTTGGTTGAAGAGTTGCCAAAAATGCCGGCTGAACCCATAGTTCTGCTTACTCACAGTGACTCAGTCTGTCTTGCTGGGTTTTAGGGGAACAAGCATGCTTGGTAAACCACACATTAGCAGAAGTAAAACAAGCTCAGTGAAAAACTTCAAAAGATCAAAATCATGTGCTCAGTTGGCAGCATTTAACCATCTTTGTCACTTAAAAATACAATTACAAACACTTTTAAATTGTTTTTGTAGACTGAGATCCAAATAATGTATCACTGGAAAACTGCACCCATCGACTGGTAGATTACAAAACTCTAGAAGTTATGTCATTAATGAGCCTGTCTTTCTTTGCATCAGTAGACCATGAAGGTAATCTTTTGTAATGTGCGTCAAACTTTACGTGTTCCAAACGATAACTTGCTGTAAGAGTTGAACCAATTATATTTTAAAGTTGAAGCATCATTATTACAGTATATTGAGCATCATAATAAACTTTCTGTTCATTTTGCTGACAATCAAAACTAACCATTCAAGTTATTCTTGAAAATGACTAAAAGGTGGCTTTTTAAAAATAGCTTAACCATGTGACAGAAACCTTCCTGCTGATACAAGATAAGATAGGAGCCTTCATCAGGGTGACAGTGATCCATCTTTTTGATTAGATACAGTTCCACCGGATAAACGGTTAAAAAACTGAACACTGGTGACTTGTGTCCCATCACTGAATACAAACAGGAAAGAAAGGACTTCCCCTTTGGAAATTCAGTATGGTCAAGTTATGAACTTATACTTCAAAAGTATAATCAAATCCAACAAGAAAGGTGCCTCCAAAATTCCTCAAGGCTGCCAAAATAACTATTTGTTTTGCAATTATGAGTAAAAATCATTATGGTTATTCAGCATTATGTTTATCCCATGTATGAAAATACATGTTAAAAATAAGGAAATATTATATATTTCATTACATTCCACCATTTAATACGAAGCCGACAGCTAGAGTGGTGGTAATTCTTAACAGATAAGTTAAAAAATTATTAGGAGACTTATAATTTAATAGAACAATAAAATAAAGAGATAAAGACAAAATGTTACTCAAAATCATGTTTGTCTTATAATGGTCTACTAAAATGTAATAAACTGTCCTGCAAAATTCTTCTCACTTCTCCCTTCAGGAGTTAATTTAGAAAAATAATTATATAAACAAAATGAAGTGTTGTGTGTGTATGAATTCAGCTTCATTTACTTGAAGCCTTGAAATAATCTCTGGCTGCTTCAAATAACTTTCAGAAATCACATTATTAGTTAAATAAGGTCTACCTGTATCCACTCTAAATATCACATGATTTTACTATGTATTACCGGTACCTGTAATGAAAGACCTCCAAGTCTGCATCATCACCAACCAATTAATACTATGAAAAACAAGGACCGTTTGAGAAGTACATATCACAACTGGGATATGAAATAATATCAACCTTTGAAAATCACACAGAATACCATTACATCCTCTATCACAAAACAGAAAGAACATGGCACCACAACAAACCTGCCTTGATAACCTTGAGCGGCTAGATGAGTATAGCTCATACGGCTGTAATTTTTTTCTTTTTGTTGACATTTTTCAAAGCCATGCACAAGAGAGATTAAATAACTTATCCCAGTCATATTCATTGTGACATTAATGTTGACATTTTACTGCGCGTTTTTGGATTCATAACATCAGTTTTGTGATCAGCCAGATATTGTCAGAAAGATGTCAGCCAGCGCCAAGTAGAATACCACAGTGCAAGCATACATATCTGCTGGAAAACTCAGCAATGTGCAAACAGACCTACACATATTGATATTCTGTTATCATTATTAGTAAATATGATTAATTATTCATTATTATCAATTATTCATTATCAAAATTAATATTAATTATTCATCATTTGTTGTTGTTGTCGTTATTATTTTTATAACATGGAAATTATGACTCAACTTTGCGTGGATGTTCTTAATCCTTCTGTACTTTCCACATACATAAACTTTTCTAGAAACTAATCACATCCCCACCAACTTCCCCCTTCCCTTCCTTATTTCTTCCAAACTCATCAGATTCTAATCTTATGGCATTTGTGGGAAGTGAGCTCAAAACACGGAGTTCTCACCTAAACAGTGCATAAGGTCCAAATGATCTAGTGTCTTCTTATACTGTACAAAGAGGACCAACTAAATGGTAGGGTAGAGGTCATTATGTTGTAGCTGAGTGGCGTACATCTGCTTTAAATTATTGAAGAAAATTTGCCAAGAAAGGATTTTTTTGAGTCAAGATTACAGTAGCTCATTCAGCCTTGTGTTGAAGTGCTGGGAAATGAGGAGACTTCAGGGACCTCAGTGACAAACCACTTTAAGCAGACTGCTAAGGTCCAACTCTCATAAAACACAAAAACGCAGTGACTCAGCTTGAGATTATGACACAGGAATGGCAAAATGTGCTTGTGTAAGCTTTCACAAGCACTATTATCATTATTATTATTTACAAGTATCAAAACAAATTATATATTATGATGAGGAAAACATTTTATCATTACTTCTTAAATTAATTTAATGTTTTCTCTCATTTATACTCCCTCTTTTGTTTTTATTTCATTTTAAATTACCTCTGCACACTGCTGTAATGTTTTTAACATTTTATGTAAAGCACTTTGTTTTGTCTTATACAAGAAAAGTGCTGTACAAATAAACTTGTCTTCCATTGTCGATGTTTTCATTCTGAGTAGCTATACTGATAACAGTTTTATGAGCCGATCCAGCACCTTCAAATGCCAAAGTGATTGACATTTGAACAAAAGTTGATCTAGTTTTCTCAAGAATACATTATGTGAGAAAAATAACTTTCCCACATGCAAATACTAAACTGAGCAGGTTAGATATTTGGGTAGTTTGGAGGGAGCCTTGTAGAAAATTATCAGTAAGAGAAAGAAAGTATCTGTTGATGGAAAACTATCATTCAGTTAAAGTAATGGCGAATACCGATACTACAGCATTTATCCAAAAACAAGCTAAAACAAGAAACCCCTCGAGTGTGAACAAACATCCCTTTGAGCTGTTCTGCGATCTGTGACCCTGATCAGGATGCAGTAATACAGAGGAAGAATAAAGAGGAAGCTTCCTCAAAACACAGGATGTGGGGAGTGGGGAAGCATTGGCCTAGACACAAACTTGCTTTGACACACAACTACACAATAGTTCTGCGGGCAGCCTGCCAAGATCAAACATATGCTGTTTCTACAACATACAGCTTAAAATAAATTTGGGATTTTAGCTATTTGCACCAAATTTCTGACAAAGCAGGTTTTCTAGAAACTGTTTAGACATAATTACTGAATGAAAATGCTTCCATAAATTACATTTGTAAACTCTGGTTAGTTAAAAGTTGTGAATTGTGGATAATGTGTTTGTTAGACAGTCAACAAAAGATGTGTGGTCAAGACAGAAATATCTCCAACATACCTTTGAGAGACACCCCTCCTCTATTTTGACGATGGGACAGTTCCACCCTTCATGTTTTAATCCATCTTCATGCTGTCACTAAAATATTTGTTTGGAAGAGAGTAATTAAAAATCCAAACAACATCAACAACAGTCTGCATAGCAGCTAAGGTGATTCACACTGGCTAGCAACCGATGGGTGTTTGGAAATGACAGCTCAGCGATGACAACTGCATTTCACCAATCCGGCGTTTATAAAACTGATAGATAATGTAACTAACCACTTTACAGACACTCCAACCACACCGCCTTTGCCCTTTTACAAACATATATACATATTAATAATTACCAGTTTGAGAATTTAGCTAAGGGCTAATGCTAAACCTGTCATCCCCTTGCAAGACAACACATTCCCAACATACAAAGCAGAGCGTGCGTCGACAGAAAGGGATAAATATAGTCAATTTAGCTCGTATAAATTACCCGTTTGACTGGGCGTCAAGACTGTTTGAGGACGCTGATGTGGGAGGATATTCCCGGCTACTGCCAGCTAGCTTCCAGCTAACCAACCCTCCTGTCCCCAGCGGCCGGTTGGTGGCTCCCGGCGCCGGGCAAAGCAAGCTGTTATCTGTCTATCAGCTCCCTCTGCGCCGGGCAGCTATGCGCGAGAGCGGCCGTTACTCCGCGCCGACAGTTAAATCCTCCTGTATGGTGGACGGCAACGTTAACGGTGACAGAGAAGAAAACGAGACCAGCATGTCCAGTCAGAGAGGCTCCACCTGAGGATGTTGTGAGGAGCAGAAGCGTTGATCGACTGGACAAGTTGTGTTACTGCGACAATGCGGCCACGCTGTCTGTCTGGGGCCCTCCTCCCTTCCTCTGACACACACAAACGCACGCAGAGTGAAAGTGAGAGGACTCCGGCGTGATTATGTGGTGTCTCTCTAGTTATTGTTTAAACCACAAACCGCAGCTTTTTAATCACACATTTTCATATCGACACGATCAAAAAAGATAGCTGTCTGTTTATTTTGGGCGTTTTTTTTGCTCCGTCATACAAAAATCCTTTAAACCTTTGAAACAAAAAGGATGAAAGGTCGCTTTTTACAACACTACAAACGGCAGGCCAGGAAACAGATGAAGCTCTAATTACAACACCTTACTGTACATCCTCAAAAAAGTATCAGTCAATCTGTTTCTTTTTATTTATGTGTTATTCCTTGTACAGTTTGTGCAACACAAAGTTCTTATCAGGATAAAGTATCTAATAAAACCCATCACACACAAGAACTAATACAAACATGAGGACAAAAACAGGATTTGAGTGGGGAGGGTGTTATGCTTGGGAAACACTATTGAAAATACATTAACATATAGAGATGCAAGTATAAATAAGTAAACAAAGGAATGGGGTATAAAAACTAAAATATGTTAATATAGCTTTAGAATAAGAACTATTCATAAATTTCTAATTGAACACAATGCAGGAATGTTTCATATAATCCTTGTAGGTTCTGATTCATCTGGAAAGTGGTTTACACATGATGTTGCTTAATTTCAAAACATTTCATTTTTATATAAGCTGTTATAAACATGGAAATGGTTATAGATGTGTCCTGTTATGTCATAATTGGAAATATATGCAATGTTCTCAAGTTTGTTCTTCAGAGCTTTGGGTCTAACAAAGCGAAATGTTACTGTGGTGTTCCTTTAAGCAATATTGCAGCCATATATATTTCATTAGGTTACAGTAGCCTATGAACAGTGATGTTGGATGTCATAAAAGATGTAGATGAAATAACAGCTATAGAAGGTAATACAAAAATAAAATTCACTTTTGAACTAATTCTAATTTACTTTTATTGTTAAAATGGCATAAAGACAGGACTGTGAGATACAAAATGATGATGGTTAAGAAAATAACCACAATGATCCAAAGGAACTGTGTCAAGGGAAAGGGAGTCACAATGACCAAAACTGGGCATCAAAACAACCACAAAGATATGTCAAATAACCTAAATGTAAAACAAAAAAACTTAAAATGGACATTAGAGATGAAAAAAGATCAGAGCATCAATAATTTGTCCAAAATGCCTCCTATTTCCGAAGTCTTTTGTGGACGTTTTGTGTCTCTTTAAGCTTGGGTTTATTGCTCTTTGGAAGAGCAAAGTGGAGTCTTTTATGAATCCATGCCCTGGAGCCTGACCTTTTGTAATCCACCCATGCTTTAAACAGGATAATAGTACACAAAATGAGTGCACTCATACATTATTTGAGCCCAACTTTTTTACTCTGTTTTTTTTAAATAATAATAATTATCATTATTATAGTAATTATAATATGAGCTATAATGATAATGTATGATGATGATAATAATAATAATAATAGTAATCATAATAATAATAATAATAATAATAATAATAACAAGGTTGCCAGTTTGGATGATCTGAGTGAACCACAGAGGTTTAACATATTTCTATATTGTATCATTATTGCCACCCATGCAAAGAAGCAGCAGTGGCATCGGAAATGGATCGTACCAACGAGGAAAGGGATGCAGAGGGAACCCTGACATCATCCAAGAGTTAAAACATATGATCCCGCGAACAGCACGATCTTTTTCTATGTTTCCTGTGTACATACAAATGCAGTGCGTTCACAAGCTGCTGGTTTACCGCCAATTTTCCTGTCTGTCACCTTCCGGATTTCGCTCTCCACCGGAGGTCTCCCCCGCGGCACAAGCCTGGGTGTCTGTGCGCTAGTAAGGACTGTCATCCTGCCTGACCGCCCGGTTTTTGGAGAGAAGAAGTTGGCAGAGGGATGTTCCTGTGATGATGGCGTTGCAGCTCAGGAGCGGGGATGCAGCATACTACCAGAGTGCAGAATACTGCAGAAACTACACTTCACCGCCTCTCAGCTTCGGTGACAGCAGCCATTATTTTGCACGTTTGCCAGGTAAGAAGAGGATTGCCATCCGAGCGCTTCCCATTAACTGTCAGGAGTGTCATGCGTTCATGTGCAAGAATTGAGAAAATCTGACGCGAGACAATTGCAGATGTTACGGAGGAAGGTTGATGCTGAGCAGGGTTGCCCCTGCGCAGCTGTCATACCACAATGTCATGTTGTGGGGTGCACCAGCCACCATTCTGTTCAGCACAGATGCTGCGATGCAAAATCTGGTTTCTCGATATAATCTGATGGTCTATTGCATCGCAGGAGAGCCCTGTATGTCATGCTCTGAGACACTCCTGCTTTGATGTCTGACTGTTATATGAAATAGCCTCAATACAATGTCCTCTTTTCCCCCCAAGCATGGACGCCAGTCAGTCAAATGGTCAGAACAAGTGAAGAAATTGTTGTTTGTGAAGCTGGCAATTTCATTTGGAAATACAGAAAGTGTATATTTCATCTACCTGCAAATTGGCTGACAGGAATCTGATCAATCCACCTGACCATTTTGATGTCATTACATAGGCTGGTGTTTGTCCCCTTCATTCAGATTTGTCTGTCATCTTGAATAAGCCCTAAAAAGAATCTGAATAATGAGACAGTCATTAAAAAAATTAACATCTTTCCGATCAGTTATTCAAGCAATTTAACTTCTCAAGATTTCTTGAATTAATCTTTTCAAATGTGATTTTGTTTCTAATCAGTGCAATCTACTGCCTAAATGTCAAAGCAGCTTTTAAAGAAAAAACATAATCAAGAACAGTATGCAATATATATGTTCTTGTTTTCCAGCAAGATATCCAATCTTCAAAGGGAAGATTGCTATAGATGTTCTTTAAGTGGGGGATGGATTGTAATCAATATAGTAATAGCAGCATGAAGCATAGACCAGGTGACTAGTGTTTAGAGTCTTTAAAGGGGAATAGCTTTCACTTTATGTTAAAGTTAATACCTTTTTAGGAAACTATTAACACAAGCTTTTCACTAACAGAAGAAAGTGAGGACTATATAGACATAAGAGTAGAAGCTTTGTGCTGTGCTTCAGCGATACAATGAGTGAATTTCAGTTTTAGCTGTGAATTGCTCTTGTCCAGCGCCCAGAGAAGCAGATGGAATAAGTGCAGGAGGCATGTGCTTCTCATCGCTCCATAATTGATGTGACACAACACAGAACGGCTAGAGAAACTCTAGAGAAAATGAACACTTGGCCTATTTAAAAATTCTCCGTGGAGGCCATGAAATTAAAAGACTTCAAGAGATGAGTGTTTTGTTTCCGTGTTCTCAAGCAGTGTCAAACTCAAAAAACGTGTGACAGAGGATTCATGAATAACCTCACATCTGAAATCAAGTTAGACTTAGTTTTTTTCTGCTCTTTTGAGACTTCTAGGATGACATCAGACAAGATATTACAGTGTTGTAAATATGCTGGTACTTGCTGCCTTGGGCTTTGGGGTAATATTGCATAAGCCTGATTTCGACTCACAAAAGTGATGTTGTTCATTCCTAAACCATTAAATGAAAAACAAATGCTCCTTTTTTCCCCTTGACTTTGCAGCAAGGTCCGGAGTTGTGACCATGTGAATATGTTCTGCAGCTTTGTATACTGCATAATGTCCTCCTCTCCAGTTCTCCCAGGAAAGGAGGAAGCTAACCTTGACCTATCTAGCACACATTGTATCTATGGGAAGTCAAAAAAGGAAAGTTAAAGCAACAGTTTCATTATTTTTTTACAATATTTATGTTAAGAAAAGAGTTGCAGCAAGAAAGTGAAAATATGAACAAAGGTACAATCTGCTCAATATTTGCTCAAATAGGACTGTTTTGCAAAATGATGTTGCAAAATAAAAATGGTTTTGGCTGCACATTTCTACACATTGCAAACTCATAGCCAATAGTTATTGTGTTGAGACTTAGGGCTGCAACAGGATCATGTTTTAAAGGTCTTCAGGGTCTGTAACTTAAGCCCAACAGAGGATAAACTGCTGAGAAAATCAAACAGAAGCTAAAACTGCATGCAAGTAAGACTCAGTATTGAATGTAGTAGTGTGACACTAGCAAACTGATAAAAAAATACATTTAAAGACATTGTCCATTCATTTCGATTAAAATGTAAAAAGATACACTTTCAAACGGCATCACAGCTGAAGGGGCGGCTCCTGTTGACAGGATATTAACGATATTAAAATGTCAAACTATTTTGAATATACGAGGCGGTTCTCGAAGGAGAAAGAGCGGGTCATCAAAAAGTCAAATATAATTAAATCAGACTTTATAGGAAAGCTGATAAAATGAAAGTCCATCTACATGGATACTTCCTCATGTTGTTTGTGCGTGTTTTTATATGCTGACTTTATAAAAGGATCAAGCAAAAAAAAGGAGCCAGCTGCCCTGCAGTAGGGTTTCTGAAACGTTGCTGTCTCAGTGGGGGTTGTTGGTTTCTGATGAGGCTGTTGTTGGAGAAAAAAAGAAAAACCTGTGAACATTGGAGCTGGCTCTGGAAGAGAGAAAGCAGGGTTTGTTTCGTTCATCAGCACCGAGGTCTACATAACATTTAAAGCACAAAATTCATTTTTGTAATAGCTTTTGTGAACTCCATCAATTTTTATTTTCAACTACGTTCATGTGCTTCATTTCTTTTATGATCATTGCAACATCAGAACCACACTTCCCTGAGTTTTTCTGCATCTTTGATCTTACATCTGCCTTTTTTTTTATGTTTCTGCCGTGCACTCTCTGTTAATGAAGCTTGAGGAACTGCTGGAGCTGTCTCTCTTTAACTATCCACCCACAGTGGCCAATATTAACCCTGTTGTGTTTACTACGAATAAATCACCGTTGAGACTCCCTGTGGATGACTGAGAATACTTCCTAATAAGGTGCTACAAAACAGGAATGTGAAGTCATCCACATGCAAGATATAAAAACATTTGCCATGCCAATAAGTAGTGAAATTTAATAATATCCAACCGCTACATAACCTTACTTCACTGGCACCAGACATCTGCTGGGATCATCTTGCAGTTGATATGACTGATAGTAAGGTCAGTGTGTTGTTCAGCATTGCTTTCTGTTGAGGTCAGCCAGACCAGGTGACAGACAGGCAGCTGGACATTGGGCAGACAAACTGACAGGAGACAGCAGGCGGAAACAAACACCCCAAGATGTTATTTTGGGTCCATGATTCACTGCTATCGGGGCGTCCAATTGGATTCCAGATGAAAGTGAGTTTTGACACAGCTGCTGGCCTACTACTGACCTGACAGTATGCCTGATTGTACACAAACACACACACACACTGGCTCTTAGACAGTGGACCATCAGACCACACAACACACACAAATCAATTCAAGGCCATTCTGATATGTCAGGATTTTTCTTCCTGTGTTTCTTATAGGCCACAGAACGTTAGTATACTCACACACACTCTGTATCAGCTTATCCAAACAGTCTTAGTCCAGGCTGCAGGGATTTCATTGTCACCCTCTTTGTGCGTGTGTGTAATGTCCTGCATGCATGACTGCAGGCACTGCGGGCTCAGCCACATCTTGGTGATGCCCACTGGAGTGTGAAGCTCCTCTGTCCGAGAATGTGTTTCTGTTCCTCTGTCTCTTTACATCTCTCCTGCTTTGAGGCTTCCAGAAATCCATGCAGTCCTTAATCACTGCGCATCTGTTTATAGACCAAGTCTAAAGTCTGACCTATTCATCAACTTTCTAATCATGTTAACATCACATTATGTTTGCATGCAGCCATCAGCACTGATTGTTTGCTCTGTGACAAACCTGCTAGAACAGGTCACCCCCCATAACACATTATCTTCAGTTTCCATGCATTTCTGCCCTTTCAATTCAACATCACCATTAAGTACATGACACATACAGGCCTTTTCTGACATATTGAATAATAATAATTGAATAATTAATCTGAGCGCACAGCCTTTTATATTTTCTTGTGTGTGTGTTTCTAATGTAAAAGCTGATAAGGATCGTAGCCATGCAGCCGCTTTACAAAGATGCACTTAGCAGTGCTAAGGGCTAAATGATAACATCAGCATTACTGTGCTAAGATGCTCACAGTGGAGATGTTCAAGCTCTAATGTATATAGAGCACAAAGTTCACCCTGTTTATCATCTCAGTTTACTGTCATGCATCTTTAACGTTCGTTAAAATCCAGTTTAGTTCCAAATGAAGCACAATTCAGAGCACATTATCAGAACAAAGTTTCAGGAGAGTCTTTTAGTAAAAGCACAACTTCATCACAGTCCAAAACGAAAATACAAATGATCATATATCTCCAGGATGCATTTTCATGGAACTATGCTCTTATTTCATGAAGGTCCTGACAAGAGATGATCTGGTATGAAAAATGCTCCAAAAGCAGAGCTTAAAATGATTACATTTTCTCTTAAATCACTGTTGATTTTCTTAAAATGAAACAAAACTGAGATTATTGAGATATTGAGATACAACTTGAGACTAAAATCACTGACCTAAATCATAACCTTGGTGTGTTAATGGACTTTAATCTGAATGTTAACGGCCATATCAAGGCAGCTTTTTACCAACTCAAAAATATCAACCAGATTTAAGGTTTTGTCTCCCAGAAAGACCAGGAGAAACTCATCCATGCATTTATCTCCAGCAGACTGAATTACTGCAATGGTCTTTATTCAACATCTGCAGCTCATCCAGAACGCTGCTGCTAGACTTTTAACCAGGACTGAGACATCTGAACACATCACACCAGTTTTAACATCTTTCCACTGGTTTCCAGCCAGTCACAGAGCAGATCTCAAAATCCTACTGAAAGTCTACAAATCACAGAACAGTTTAGGTCCAGAAAACATCTGTGTGATGTTCAAAGAATAACAGATAGGAGTAGAGAAAAGGTAATTGGCCTTTTAGATCAGAGTTCAGACCAAACAGAGAAGCAGATTTTAGCTGCAGTGCTGCAAACAAGTGAAACAAACTGCTAGTAGGGATTAAACTTTCACCAAATGTAAAAACTTTTGCTGCTGTTTGACATTGATTAGTTTAATTTAGTCATTTTATATTATTTTATATGTTCCATTATGATTTTTGAGCATCTGTTTTAATTATTGAATTGCTTTTATGCATGAAATGTCCTATATAGATAAACCTGCAGAGCCAAAGTCAGGTATTTTAAAACTTCTATCTGACTTTGCCTCTGACACCCACAGGTCCAGAAATGATCCTGAAGCCTCCACTGAGTCTCTTCAGCCATCCCCAGCAGCCGTTCCAGCACATGGACTCTCTGCATCACCTGCGACCCCCACCGATGGCTCCGGCGCCGCCTCTCGGCCCTCCGCCCATCGCTCCTGCTCAGACACACATAGCTGCTACTCATACATTAAGACCTCCCCCTATTACACCAGCACATCCCTTAGCTCCCCCACCGATGCCCCCAACCCAAACACTGGGGCCTCCGCCGATGACACACTCTTTGGGGCCCCCACCTATCGATCCATCACAAGCAATAGTACCTCCCACCATTGACCTCACGCAGCCACTGGGGCCTCCACATCTGAACCCCGCCCAGGCGCTGGTGCCCCCTCCTGTAGTGGCGCCCGGAGCCGGCCGATTCCCCCTTCCTCCAAGTCCCTTATCTTCACCTCCTGTTCCAGGCCCCGACCCTTCACAGATGCCCCCGAGGCCCCCAGGACTCTCCCTCGTCCCTGCCCCAGTTTCGGGCCTCATGTGCGGTCCTCTGCCGGGTCAAGCAGCTCCGGCCAGCGAGCAGCCCCAGGATGAGGGCTCCTCTCTGGGGACGGAGGATCAGGAAGACTCTCTGGGGCTGGAAGAACTGTGTAAACCACTCTACTGTAAACTCTGCAACGTTACACTCAACTCTGCACAGCAGGCACAGGCTCACTACCAGGTCAGCTGAAATCCACATTTATATGTATGCAGCGCATCAAATATTAAGATACAGAAACAGCATTTTTTTCTCCTTCTGTTAAGGGAAAGAATCACAGTAAAAAGCTGAGAAACTTCTACGCCGGCAGTCAGCAGCCACCAGCCATCAGGATCCCAGAAGTCCCCGAGGGGGCCGGCCAGACAGCTGTCAGCTCAGCATCCGGTGACAGTGATGCAGGCAGGCAGGTGAGGCCCATCAGCTCCTCAGCCCTGACTTACCTGAATGTTCCGGTTTTAGCTGGGGAAGTGGGTGTTCTGCTGCTGGAGGTTGTCTGAGGAGGTGGAAGCAAACAGCAGGCACCCAACAGCTGAAACTCATATCCTTCTCTCTCTTTTCCACCTTTTCCTAAAGCTGAAAAAAACCCTCAAATGAATATGTAAATATATGACAACTGATTATGTGAGGACATTTTCTAGTTAGAAATCTGCAATGAGAACAAACGTTCAACTTCTCTGTATTTTCACTAGAGGGGTTCAGTTATGGAATAGTAACAGTGAAGACATAAAAACCTGTCCAACAATTGGGAAGCTAAAAAAAATCATTAAAAAGATGACTTAACAAAAAAATATGAAGTAATTGAAGTTAATTAATAACAAGGAAGAGTGTTTTGTGTTATGATTTACTTTGTGTATGACTATGTACTGTCTGGACTATTTAGATGAAAGCAATTACTAAGTTTAAATTCAATTATTATGCACAAACAGTTTTGAACTAGACAAGTTTTTTACTTTATCCAAATCCTTTTTCGAGCTTTGAAATTGTTTTTATTTGTTTCCTTTTTCACATTTATGCAATAAAATATTCATTTTGTTTTTAAAATAAGTTTGAAGTAAATCTAAATAAAAAAATGTAAAAAATCAGGCTGGGGTGTGGAAACCCTCGATGGTCCTTCAGATCTCTACTGCCTTCTCATTGTTTGCTGCCTAACTCCTCTCAGCACAAACACTGTCCTGCTTTGTGTCTGCAGGCGCTGTATAAGGGGGCGCCCCGGGTCATCTTGGCGACAGAAAACGACTATTGTAAACTGTGCGACGCCTCCTTCAGTTCCCTAGCAGTCGCACAGGCTCACTACCAGGGCAAGAACCACGCCAAGAAGCTACGACTGGCCGAGGCCCAGCAGAACTCCAATAACATGTGGGTTTGGCCAGAGAAGTATTTGCTGTTTTGGCAGCAGGCTTCCTCCTTATTCAGATTTATGCAGGACTAAATCTTGCAAATCTACTCAGTGCCAATCGGAAGGTTCATGACAGATTATCTGCATAGTAATTACTTATAAATACAACAAAAAAAGAGGATTTCTACAATATTTTCTTTTTTTAATGCATATTTGAGACTGCAACAAGAAATAAACAGTGGTGGAAAAAGGTTTTTTGGACACCCTTAGAAATGCACACAATCAAAAATGTTCAAATTAAAAACAAATTTTATCACTTTTTTTAGTATTTTTGCTGTGACTGAACTAAAGAAATTGTATTTGAAGTCCTAAGAATGATTCTTAGTGCATGCAGTTTATTTTCAACATATGATTTAAACATGTATTTATTGTTTTATTGTTTTTTTATTTTTTGTATGCATTCCGTTCTATTTTTTGCTTATATTGTACAGTGGTTTGGTACAATGCTCTTGTTTTAAGTGTGTTTAGAATAAATGGATTTGATTGTATTGGATAACATATCTCATGCATAAGGTGTCCAAAAACTTTTTCCACCACTGTATGTTGTTATTGTGCTTCTTCAAAAAATTATTATTAGTTTTTATAAGTCATTCACTAATCATGCTGAACATTGCATAAAACATTGTTGGTAACTTTTGGTCAAAACTGAAGCGATGTGTCTCTGATTGTTACAGGGAAGGCAGCAACGAAGCAGCTATTAGGAGAAACCGGAAAGATGGCAGTGAATACCGACTGGTGAAGAACCGCAGAAGCCCGCAGGTGGCCGCTGCCATGCCAGGTACAAATGTTTTCAAATGGGAACAAGCTAGTTTATATTCCATTCATGCTACCTTCAATATGAAACTCGAAACAGAGAAAGGACTTGTTCAGGTAGCCATCCATCAGGATTTGTGTTCGGTTGTGAAATCAAGGGAAACTTTGCTAGCAGACTGCAGCATGACCACAAATGCAATCACTGAAGAAGTTTTCAGAGAAAAGTGTTCCTGATTGCATTATCATTGTATTGAATCACAGTGTTTTCTTCCCTAAAGGTAAACTATATGCTTGCAATATGAATAAACAAATGTAGCCGGTCATTGCACTGGATGAACACAAAAGAGTTGCTTTAGGCAGGACTGCATCATCCTGCATCATTAATACTGCATGGAAATGAAGAAGCCTCTGTCTGAGGACACTTAATCTACACAAATCTTATTCAAACAACTTTTAACTTCTTTTCACACACTTTCCACCTCTTTGTTGCTACTCAGATTAGATTTTTTCCAGATAAATGTGATTCAGCCATTAAACATTGGTGTGCAGGCCTACATATTTGGATGTCAGTTTGCCTGCGCCGAATGTCACGCTACACTCGCTGACTTTGGGTTAGTGGACACCCTCGGGGCACAAAGAGGAAAAAGCCACTTTTTATCTGCTGATGTAAGACAGGGAAGGAAACTGAAAACACTTGATAAATGTATAGACATTTTTACGAGTGTCATAAAGGAAAAAACTGTTTACTGTTTATATTTGGCACATCATCAGTGGTTATTTTTAGCAGCCTTTGATGGCTGCATTTGCTTGTTATAGCAGTAGCTGACAGGGTGCAGAAGGAGTGAGAGATATTGTTTCGTCCATCTTGTACTTTTTTATTTCAGTCCTTGTCAACTCGTTGGATCTTTCTGTGTTAATTTGTAATATTTTGGAATAACCAGCAACTCAAAAGCAATTCTGTCACGTTTTCATGGTATGTCTGTCAGTGTCTGCTTTCACCTTTGTGCTTGTGTGAAAACAGATACAGTGAAGACAACGTCAGCGCCTCAGCTTACGTCAGTCCTCTCTTTCTTACCACGTCTGACTCCGACTGTGTCTTTCCAAAGACACAAACATTAACACCTTGGCTGAAGATTAAAAAGGATAAATTACACAGCAAGGCAAATTCCTCCCTCCTCTCTTAAACGCAGTCCATGAGTCTCTTCCTCTTTCACCACAAAATTCTGCTGATGTCATGACTTTTTTATTTAATTTTGATGGACAAGCCCAAAAATAGCTGGCCTCTTGCCTGCGGTTGCAGTCTCACTGCCTTTTTTTCTCTCTCTATCCTCTCTTCCGTTATCAGCAACTTTTGCACACATACACACAAACAAACAAACCAATAATTTTTAGTTCTGTGCTCCAACTTGATGTTTTCCCAAATTACTTTCTGCTTGTCTTTCTTTGCACTGCTATGAAACATTATCGCACACAGCAGTGTATATCAGGTCGTGATTGATATGGTCAGTTTTTTTATGGGTCTCAAAAGTGTTCTACATCAACAGCTTTAAAGGAAGCATATTGTTTTTCATTTGCTTTCATCTTTCACTCAGTGTGTTGCATAGCTCGGGGTTATTCTTCTCTACCCAGGATACTGCTCTTAAACAGTCTGAAATGTTGTTTTTGGGTACCATGGTTTTCTTTCCTTGCCCCTCTCACCATAAAACACATTGCACAAACGCTGACTAGTAGCCAAAAAATGGACAGTTTCCTTCTACATGTGCAATGTGTGTAAAAACCTAGACCTGGTCTACAGGGTCTGAAACATGAAGCCAATGCAGAAACTACCTCACACAGGGAGCAACAGCTTAGTAAAACATGCCTGTTAGGATGGAGACCTGCCTTTTTACTAAATAAGTTAGATATTTTTCAGGTTTTCCGTCATAATGTCTAATTTTATGTCTTGTTGAACTCCTTATTATAGTGAAATGATCAAAGAGTGTAATTTTAGGTAGGTTACTGTGACTTTGAAGCCGCTACCTAATGGCTAAGTAGCCTCAGTCACATCTGTTGCTTTCACGGCAAGATGTCAATGGTCAAAATATAGGACGTCTTGACACACTAAAGAAGGTCAAGAGAACTTGCACAGTATAATTAATATGTATTTTGAAAAGTCAGTCCAATAAAGTTATTTAGGAGGACCCCAAATACAGTTTTAAGTTATTAAATATTCCTAATATGGGTTCTGTAATTAACAACAATTACTTTTAGAACAATTTCTATTAGGTACGAGCTGACTCTGTGAGGCATCACTTTTACATTCAACATTAGAAAAATATCACACTTATTAATATTAACATTACTATTAACATTACCATCAACATAAACATTAACATTAACATGGACATTAACATCCAGGAGTATATACATTTTCACCATTTTAACTTTGAAAAGAGGTTTGTTTGAAATGAAGAGTCATATATCATTGTTACAACTGTTCTGTGGGCATTTACAAAACCTAAGGTGTCAAAGTTGAAAAAGAGACTAAAAAAGTGGGGTTTCCAAAATGATGAAGATAACATTTGTGCATTTTTGAGATGAAGTATCCATAGTTAATAAAAATGTGAAATTGCATTTTGTCTGGTTAATCTTTCTAACAGCTGTGGAGATCTTTCGCTCAGCCCGAAGTCATAAATCAAGTGGAGAACTGAACAACTGTTTCTGTAAAATATATGATTGCTTTGGTTTCCTAAAACAAAGAACTGAACATGTGAATATATATTATATAATTGAACCCTTTCATGTATATGTCCACTACAGTGGACACCTATTTGACAGCTGTTTTCCAGTATATTCATGGGTGGAGATGGAAAATTGTTAATTTTGCTGCTTCAGGGGACATGAGTGAGTCATGCAATACACTGATGATTATTGTAAAATGAATATTCATGCATTACATACTGTACATACATTGAAATAACCAAACTTTCTTTTGTGATTAAAAGGATAAGAAAATGATATAGCCATATTTTTAATGGAATATTTATATCATAGAAACATGAAAAGCACATTTACTTAATGATTTTGAATAAAATATAAAAATGCAATAAGTAAATAAAATGTAAAATATGATAAAGAAATAAAAAAGCATCAGTGAATATGTCTATGGAAGTAAATTACTGCATGCAAAAAACACGTGGCCCTGTTTCATGCATGAAAGGCTTAAAAACACTTCTAAGTAAAAGAAGCTATTTTCACCCACTCACTCCAATCTTTATCTATCTTTTGTCTTGCATGGCAGTGTCGGGCCTTCTACTGTAAATGCTGTGTAAATTTAATGTGTAGCTAACACTGACTTCTCTCTCATGTGCCGGCTCTTATTTTCATCCCCCTCAGGACCGTACTACAACCCCAGACCGAGACAGCGCATCCCCAGGGATTTGGCCATGTGTGTGACTCCCAGTGGACAGTTTTACTGCTCCATGTGCAACTGTGGCGCTGAGCAGGAGACGGACTTCAGGCAGCACCTGGAGAGCAAGCAGCACAAAGCCAAAGTGTCGGAGTTACGATATCGCAATGAAATGGAAAACCTCGGCTACAGCTAAGAAACACTATAGGGGAGAGAAAGAGAGATCTAGAGCAAAGCAGACAGTAAAAGCACACAGGGCAGTGAATGCAAACACTTGCTCATGTCTGAGGGGTGCATTTAGTGAGAGCCATTAGCCCAAACAGCCACCAGATCTTGTTGCAATTCAGCTGATATACGGATTACACACTAAGTCTTGGCAGGAACGTATATTAATCTATGGCTGTAGCTCAAACGGTAGATCAGGTTGTCTGCCAGGTTTATGGTTGACAGTTTGATCTCCAGCCCCTCCTGCCTGTTTATCAGTGTCCTCGGGCAAGACGCTGAACCCCAAGTTGCATCTGACTAGCAGGCCAGCTCTGCCTGTCCCATCTGCGCCAACACAGGAAGCTATAATTGGATTTAAACTCCGTGTTATCACTGAAATTCAGTCTGAATATCACGTCTGAGTCACGGTGCAACATCAAGAAACTATTTTTAACTCAGCTCAGAAAGAAAAGGGAAACATTTGTTATTTTTTCTTTTTTAATCAATAATCTTTTCTTTTCTGGTTTATTATTCACCAAAACTTTGAGCAGGATTCATTCTGACTCAGGGTACAAGTGCATGAAAGCAGAATGCAGCAAAAGAAAATACTCAATAAAGAGGAACACAGAAAATGTAAGCATGTAGTGAGAAGGAAAATTACAAGGATGGCTGTTCGTAGAAATAAAAACAAGGAAATATTAGATCATTATATTTTTGGGAAAACAATCCTCCAAAGAGAGAAATGTTTAAATTGTGGCTCTTTTTTTAATTGTTGCGTATGATTCATAACTAGAGCTAGTTTGCACAGACCTTGCAGCAGGGCCACCTTTTGACCACAGTGTCATGCATGGCACAGAGCAGCAAATTCAGCATCTTTATAACATAGTAGAGGTGATAAAATTTAATGCACTACTTGCTGACTTGGGGAAAAAAGGAAAGCACAATAAACTTCATCTGACAGAACGTCAGCTGACCTCTGATCAGTCCTTTTATAAAACTCGGGCTGAAGGCTAAGCTCTGGCTAGCCTTGTTAAAGCCATTTCGGGGGATTTAAGCTAAAGCGCTTATGAACCAGTTTGGCAGTATAGTGGAAGCCAGTCTAGTGTTGTTTAAGGGTTTCTTTTATCTATATATAGATATATGTATGCTGTA
>JAVQJG010227540.1:0-17811 GCA_036024015.1 Craterocephalus amniculus
TTTATGTTATGTGGGAAAGGAGCGGGGTTATAAATGCTTTTTCTTATCTAACAATGTACAAAAGAATGCTGACTGGATAACATGTACAAAGGAAAACAATAAAGACATTGTTAAAAAAATAAAAGAAAAAAATAAAAGAAAATCTCCCCCCACCATTACAGCAGCAGCAGCCTGAAGCATTGGTCCAAGGCAGGATGGATCCATGCTTTCATGATGCTTCCAGCAGATTCTGAGCCTAGCATCTGAATGTGGAGCTGAAATGGAGACTCATCAGACCAATTTTTCCAGTTCTGGTGAGTCTGTGTGAATTGTAGACTCAGTTTCCTGTTCTTAGCTGACAGGAGGGGCACCCCGTGTGGTCTCTGCTGCTGGATCCCATCTGGAACCAGTGCTTATTTTACTTCCTGCTGCCTTTCTATCATCTCCAACCAGTCTGCTCAGTCTCCTCTGACCTCTGACATCAGCAACTGGGTATTTCCTCTTCTTCAGACCATTTTCTATAAACCCTAAGATTGTGTGTGAAAATCCCAGTAAACACAAAGACCAACAATATGCCACATTCAAAGCAACTTTAATCTCTTTTCTTCCTCATCCTGATGCTCAACTTGACCTCCATCGATTCGTCTCCATCAGGTCTACATGACTAAATGTGTTGAGTTGCTGCCCTGTGATTGGCTGGAGCTGATAGAGGGGACAGTGTGTGCATACAAATAAAATCTCCTTCAGTCTTACGTATGAAGGGGCTGTCCATCATTTTCTTCTTGAGGCGGTAAAGTTCAGCAGCAGGTCTGACAGAAGCGAGGGCCTGCATGGGCCTCAGGAGCCACTCCTCCAGAAGGATCTCCACCAGCCCTGCCTCAGCAATCCTTTTGGAGGCAAGAGGTGGCAGCGGCACCGACATGGTCACCGTACATTCCCTGAAAAAAAACACATCAGGATCTTGACTAAGACATCTGCCTGGAATGATTTTCACCCGTCACCTTTGCTCTGACGGACATAGCACTGGTGTAAACTCTGGTCTAATCACAGAAACTAGAGACAATTTCACAAATGAATTCTTGGACTAGACAGTGGCCTGACTTCAATGTCAACCTCACACCTGGACACACACACACAGGAAGGCTACAAATACACATTAGAAGTAGTCGTGCTACTGGCTGCAGACATCGAACAAAACCAGATTCATCTCAGGTTTGTTTGCTCTGTCTGTACCAAAATGAGGAATATATCCCCTCTTTGTCATGCTCAAGCCATTTTATGAAAGACAGGGCATAAAGGGCTTTTCCAACTTTCCAGTAAGTCTCAGATATGTGCTGTACCTGGGGGAGAATTTGTAGAGAGAGCCAAGCTGTTTCCTGACTCCAGAAAGAGCCGTGGCCAGCCTGGTTTCCGTCCAGTGGTAGGTATGCTGGCCTGCCTGTGTCAGAGAAAACCAATCATTTCTTGTTAGAAACTTTTTCTTTTGGATCTGATCCTCGATCCATACAACTTACATAAATGTTGACCTGATTGTTAGAAATTCTTGCTTCCTTACTGAATGCACGCTAAGCAGCCCCAGTCAAGCCACATTTACAGCCCAAATATTATCTACATATCTTTATTGTAGCATTTTATAAGTTAACCATGAAATAATTAAAAAAAAAAAACATAATAGTCAATGATGACTACAGATGAGATGTGAGGTGTTACCATAGCTACCTGGTGTCTCACATGCAGACTCATCCTGTTTGGGTCTGTGGATTTTGGGTTTGTAGGTCAGCTTCTAGTTGTATTGGGATAGGGTTTATTGGGCTTATTGTTCATGCTATGTTTGCTTTGCTTTCATTTAATTTACTTATTTAATTGGACGGTGCAGCTCACTGAACGTCAGTACAAGAAGATTTAAAGTTATAAAGAATTAAGCGGACAATCATCAGGAGCACCTGCAGGAAGATAAACTGTGTGTGTACTCAGATTGTGCCACAGTAATTTAAATATACTCAGACAGACTGATCTTCATCACAGAAGAAGGAAGATATTGGTGAAGATGTACCAAGTTATTATTTATGTGTAAATAACAGTAGATCTCTACATGTTTTAGTCACACGTTCAGAACTCAAAGTTACACACAAATTAGTTTACACAGTTTACAAACCATGTAGCATGCGTGCACAAGGAGATTAAGTCTATTGCTTCTCCATAATTACCCCAGACCCCAGTGATTAAACGCTACTTGTTAGTAACTGCTGAAATGCTGAAAAGATGCATAACAAGATTGATGTGAAGTACTCTAACTTCGTGGGAGTGATGTGTTTCACTGTTCCATCACTGATAGGTTGGCAGTTACGGTTTCGTTTCAGACCTTTCCCCAAATGAATCATCAGAGCAACCTGAAGTCACAACTCAAGATGAAGATTTACAGAATAGATCAACATTTCTATTCAGTTTCTGCTTCACTGGAGGATTGTACAATAGCACAGAAAATCTGATTTAAATGTGTGTATAACCTGAGCTGAAGGAAAATCCACAGATGACATGACAACTTTGTTTTTTTTGGATTGAGGGATTTATTGCGTCTTATTTCCTTAACATACAATGTAAAACCAAATATTAAAGCTGGGGTTACAGTATCTTAGAAATCAGCCAGTTATGTGAGAAAAACTGAAAAATTGAGGTAACTGGGCCATCTGTCCCAGAAAGAGTGGTCAGCCGAATCCTGTTACCATGGTTGGTCACTGACTATGAATATATTATTAAATGATTAATTAAACATAATTTATTGCAAACTTTTGTATAAAAAGTGCCTCTAAATTAGTGATTCCAAACCTGCGGTCCAGGAAAGGGTCCTCCAAATGGCACAGGGGGTCTCTGATGCTTTGAATATCCAGGACCATTGAGACTAATGTTCACTAAATGTAGGTGTTTCAAAAAAAGGAAAAGTAAGACTATGGCTGTGTCTCATTTTGGATCTGTAGCTGCATACGTCACAGCAGAGGGCCAAGTTTTCAAAAACCTCTGAAGGAGCCTCCAAATCCACCCCCCGAACCCAGACTTCCTTCACACTGAAATTAATATCCTTTTCTGCCAAGGTTCATTTCCAAAGAGGTGACAGGCAGAGCCACGCACAGCTCTGATGACAGGGAGAAGCAAGGGGCCGACAAGTATGTTTTTAATAAAATTTCGTTTTATAAAAAGAAACTTTGAGCTTGTTAAACCATGGCGTTAAAGTTATGTAAGATTTGTGGACATGAGTGTTAATGAAGTTTTTTATTTATTTTATTTTATTTTTTTCGTCCTCTTCCGCTTATCTGGGGTCAGGTTGCGGGGGCAGCAGCCTAAGCAGAGAAGAAGCCTGGACTTCCCTCTCCCTGTGTACATAAGCAAGGCCAGCCGAGAGATATAATCCCTCCAGCATGTCCTGAGCCTACCCCGAGGTCTCCTCCCGGTGGGACGTGCCCAGAACACATCCTGAGGGAGGCGTCCAGGGGGCATCCTGACCAGATGCCCGAGCCACCTCATCTGGCTCCTCTCGATGCGGAGGAGCAGCGGTTTTGCCTTGAGCCTCTCCCGCATGACTGAGCACCTCACCCTATCTCTAAGGGAGAGCCCAGCCACCCTGCGGAGGAAACTCATTTCGGCCGCTTGTACCCGCTATCTCCTTCTTTCGGTCACTACCCAAAGCTCGTGACCATAGGTGAGGGTAGGAGTGTAGATCGACTAGTAAATCGAGAGCCTTGCCTTCTGGCTCAGCTCCCTCTTCACCACGACGGACCGATACAGAGTCCGCATCACTGCCGACGCCGCACCGATCCGCCTATCGATCTCCTGCTCCAATCCTGCAGTTTCATACGCTGCAAAATGTGCCCTTTTTCCCCTTTGAGCACCTGCCCCACAAATTATCTGTGCACGCCCCTGCTCTAAACTTTGGGTTTAATAACAAACTGCTTTTTAACAGCGGTATTTTCCACACAAAGTATCTGACAAA
This sequence comes from Craterocephalus amniculus, assembly GCA_036024015.1. Taxonomy (NCBI): domain Eukaryota; kingdom Metazoa; phylum Chordata; class Actinopteri; order Atheriniformes; family Atherinidae; genus Craterocephalus; species Craterocephalus amniculus. Next base: position 3,965 of record JAVQJG010227540.1, read on the forward strand.
AAAGATGAAAATGTGAACATTTACAAGTTAAAAGGTAAGTCAGAAGGATAAATTTGTGCAAAGCTGACTTAAGATTTTATTCCATGCACCAAATAATAGGAAAAATCTGATTTATGCTGTTCAGACAAAAGAAAAAAATCTGATGCATATGGGGGGGATTGAAAAAGTTATTTTTATCTGAATGAATTAATGAAAAATCTTTGCAGATTATCTAATGTTAAAAATACCTGTCAAATGAAATATTCATATAAAGAGTGAATAAAGGTGGTCAAAGAGTAGACCCTTGAGGGATTCCTACTGAACAGTCATGGTAAGGAGCCATTAAAACACATTGACGAATACTTATTTAAGCCAATAAAGTTGTTTTTTCCACTTTCTGATGTTCTACAAGTTTTTTGTTGTATTGGATACCCATTCTTAGATTTATGTCTTGTTAATAAATTTGCAGAGTTGTACTTTTATTTTTTCAGACTGCAGATTTGTTGCGTCAGTTTGGTGAAGCTCTCATTGGGTTACTATTTCAGGTTCTGTTCGTTGGTTTTCAATTAAATTCTTTAGTTTAGGTTGTGGTTTGTGTATTTCATCATTTGTATCGAGGTCTGTTCCTCTGAGTTCGTCTCTGTTCTTTGTCTTTATCAGGTTTCTGTAAGCTTTGCTTCCTGTTTTACCTCTTTAGCTTCCCCATCTGTTTTCTGTTATGCTTATTTCCTGTTCTTGTATCACAATGGCATTCCAGTTAATAACAAGCACATGTTGTATAAATTGTGTGAATTCTTTCATTTACTCTTCAGTGTTCTTGTTTCTCCTTCCTATAATTATACAGTAGCTTCCAGAAGTTTTGGTTTGTTTCATGCACTCTTGCCTTAAGATACCGCTCACTTTACTGGGAAGGACCTTTTCCATGCATGCAACTCCACTTATGGTACAATGTGCTACTTTGTTTAGGCTTGTTCCATCATTTTTGAGAGTCTAATAATGGGACACGCCATAATTTATAGACAGAGCTGCAAAGGACAAGTGTCACCATGAATTCTGTGTAAAAACAAACATAAGACTCATTTTGTGTTAATGATCTATACAAGATCATTATCTGGTCAGACTGCAAAGAAGCTGCCTGGATGAATTGTGCTTTTTGTTTTTTCTTCTTTCTCTTGAAACAACTTACTGTAAGGCACTAAATTTGGGTTTTTATGGTTGCAGATAATTGATTTTATGCATGTTAATTAGTCACAAATGTGTAACGTTTTCACATTTTGCTCTTGTTTTAGTGCTAATTCTTACCTTCAAGCGTTCTATAAATCTTGAGCATTTTTAACACCATTTGTTAACACCATTTCGGGCTTTAAATCTTTTCAATATGCCTTTAAATTTTATAAGTGTATACAGTCAGACTTCTTCATCAGGTTATCATCAGTTTTACAGAATGCCTCTCTTTCTATAGCATAGCAGACGATGTTCATTCAGCAAAAGGGATTCACAAAGCGGTTTTTACCTATAAGAAAAAAATGTTAGGCCCAAATATGGCCCAGAGCTGAAGGTTTTCTTGCCCCATAGTTGGCCTTGACTTTGACTCCATGCAAGCGTGGCTGTCAAAAATCAGCCACATGTGGCCCATAAGGATATCCCTGTAATGTAATTCTCCTCATATTTGAACCAGTTCTGGATCACATGGCACACCTGGGCCATGCAATACTTAAGGCTGTAACTGAGCCATCAGTGCCAAAAGGAGAAGTTTGTTCTTGTTCTAGAGGCTGCAAAAAACGAGAAAAAACTGTGCTTTTCATTGGGCCATTTAGGGTTGTAGAATCGGTATCGGTACCAATACCGCTTTAAAGTACTTGAACTTTAACTTGTTAAAGTCGATAGATACCAGGAACCGATCGACTTTTATGTATATTTTATTCATTTCACCATCGTTTGCTGTATAAAGTACAGAAGAAAATAAAACAAGACTTCAAATTTATTGCATTTTTTTAGTTGAAGTATTGGTATTGGTACTCTGTATCAGCAAGTACTCAGATTCAAGTTTGTGTCTCTGTGCAATAAGTCGGCTGACGCGGTTATTTTTTGTTTTGGTGGTCTGTGACCGTGCAGGACTGTGCATGCAGCTTTATCCGTGTCTTAATTTACTGTGTGTTGGAAACATTTCTTTACTTTCTCACCACCTCGATCAGCTGTTAATTAAAGTTGTTCATTCATCCTGCATCAGTAGAACTGTGGAAGTCACTACCTCCCCTTTCATACTTTCCTTATCTACACCCATATGTCCGACCAATCATGCAACACTTCTCAGAGCCCCACAAGAAGAAAGTTCGGCCAGCCTGATGCGTCAAGAAGTGTCCTCAATCATGTCCGGTGAGAACAAAATTACGTCATTTGGTTGTCTGGAGTATGTATAGCATAGCAGACGTGGAGTATGTTGGAGTATGTACTTAGGCCCAAACGTAGATGCTGTCTGGGTAAGAATGATGCCAAAACAGCTCCTTCCTGATGCTTATTTTTAGTTTATAAAAAAAAGTCAATTGGGTTACATCTGTTTAACTCCAAACCCCACGCCTCATGACACATACAAGTTTTAAATAACAAATATCTGTGAAAGTATAAACTGCTTTGGAAATTAAAACCTTACCGCATCCAGAACTGCTCGGAGTGCCGTCACTCCGTTCTGCGACAGAAGCCTCAGGTGGGGGTTCTCCAGCAGGACAGGCAGAACATCAAACAGCCTTTCAGTCCATGTCCAAACAGCCGCCCTCCACATTGCACCCAAACTCTCGCCCTTTACATCCTGGTACACACCTGCCAAAGTGGCCAGAGGCCCTGAGGACACACAGGCACCCAGAGAGACTAAAAACAAGATCCACAGATAAACATTGCAATTCACAAGGCTTAAGTTACAGGAAATAAAGCAAAGCGGGAAGCAGGGGTAGGGGCATCCTTAAAACAACATTTCTGGATCAGATAAGCAGATACATGACATGAGAACCAAAAAAAGGGATTATATCATATTGACTTAAAAACAAAAACAAAGACTTGTTTTGTTAATAATTTTTCTTTTTAAGGGCATTTCAGTCTGTGGACGCTCACTCCTCAGCTCCTGTTGTCCCAGCAGCGAAGCGTTCTGCAGCTGGCTGAGGATGCGAGGCAGACTGTTCACCACCATGTGACGTATGTGGCTTCTGAGAGCCAGCGCGTCTCCATCCCCGCGCTCCAGCAGAGCCTCAACACGCCGGGAAATATGAAGAGGCACATCACTCAACTCCTGCAGCAGCTGGCTGTCTCTGCCCTGGAGGGAACAGGAAAACACTCGGCATCAAAAGCTTTGCTGCACTAACACCTTCAGGGTCAGATCCAGACTTTATTGACTGAGCATGAAACCACTAAAGGCTGTTTTTAAACACATCCAAAAACCTATTGTGGTTACCTGTTTCCTGAAATCTATGAAGAGATGCTGTAATGTCTTTATTCTCTCTGCTAGTTTATTTCGCATCTGAGAGCTGAAAAGGTGAAGTCGTTGCTGTAAAATGAACAAAATGAAAGAGACTTAAAAAAGCGTTGTGCTGGAATAAAGGTTGGGATGTTTCAAGACATCAGGATACCTCCGCTGCAGCTAAAGTCTGCAAACAACCTCTCGCCCTCAGTGTGAGTCTCTGATTGGCTGCTCCTACAGACAAGCTTCCCAGAGCTTCAGATTTTTTGCGGCCGTATCCTTTCCACACATCCATCCTGAAAGTGTGATCAGCTTCCATGCAGGCTGCTACACTGAGGTCCTCACCGAGGGTCCGATCTTCACATAAACATACAGAATTATTCACGTGTTTCTGCGTGTGTTGCATGTTGCTGAGATTTTTGCGTGTTTACCGTTCACATAACCGGCTGTGGTGTGCAGACATCGTCCCTGTATTGTCCCGTTCAGCCACATCTTCTCTCTGCGGTCCAGAATGGTCTGCACCTGGAGACCAGAGCCATGGGGCCGAGACACAGCGCTGCCCCCCAGCTCCACACTCCAGTTACCCATCCTATACTGGAAAGTGTAAACAAAGTTTGTGTATCCAGGTTAAAAATATTTGTATTCTCATGCATCTATGAAATCTGCACAGTAAAACAATTCAATTCAATTCAACTTTACTTGTATAGCGCCAAATCATAAAAAAAGTCCTCTCAAGGCACTTCACTGACAATCAGTTCAAGTAATCTGACCGTTATACATTCATATATACTAGCCAATTGATAACATATAGCCTAAGTAAGGAAACCAACAGACTGCATCGAAAAGAGTCTTTGATCAATTCCCTTCTGAGCAAGCTTCCAGCGACAATGGGGAGAAAAACTCCCTTTTAACAGGAAGGCAAAACCTCCAGCAGAACCCGGCTCATGGAAGGCAGCCATCTGGCTTGACCAGCTGGGGGTGGAAACGACAGAAAGGGTGACCACGGACAGAGAACGTGAGAGCCCAGGGTAAGGATAGAAAGAGAGTGTAGAAATAGTGTGTAGAAGGAGAGTGGAGAAAGAGAGGACTGAATGAGAGGGTTGGTGGAGAGGAGAGAAAACTACCTAAAAACAGAATGAAGAACTGGGTGAGAGACCAAGGCCGAATCCCAATGTTCCCCCTACGCACCACCACTAGCCCTAGCTCATTATCACTACCCATAGAAATGAAGCCACAAGGGGTTGGGCCTTCGTAACCTTCCCTATGGCCCTGTCCCAATACACCCCCTAGCCCTACCACTAAATTTTGCACAGAATCGGGATATTTTTCACTCGCTGGTCACTGCTTCATTCAAGTTGTAAGCGGCTGCTAGCTAGTTCGCTAACGTTGGGAACGAACATAAATAACGTTACTCGCGGCAATATTGTCTTGTCGCTGTTATTCTGCTTTATTATGGATGTGAAATACCGGCTACATTAGCAGGAAATATGAAATTTGAGTTGCTAGAGAGCAACGTTAGCAGAGCATGGCAATATGCTAACAATGCTGTCGTCGTGGACGGAAAGTGTTATGGTTACTTGTTGCATTATACACCGTTCAAACCAAACACACTGCTATTGGGGGCCGCCATGATTCAGTATTAACATAAAGCATATATAAATAATATTTATAAACGATATAGGATAAATAATATAAATTATCCGATAAAATATTATAAATCCAAAGCATAAATGGATATTTATCTGGCTCTTCCTCAGTGAGTCAGCATCGGATTTCCCTCGTTCTGAAAGGCTGGATTCATACGCCCTACCCCTTGTTACTGTATGTCCACTACCCTACATGCTTTGGAGTATTGGGACATCACTACTCTTCACGGGAACGCGCAAAATGTAGGGTTAGGGCTAAAAAGTAAGGCTAGGGGGTGTATTGGGTCAGGGCCCAAGAGTGTAAAAGGAGGAGTGAAAGATATATAATATATATATATATCAAATTACAGTTACCCTCGGCTTCACTGATAGCAGAATGTTTAACTGTGTAACCCAATGCATGTGTCCAGAAGTAAAGCTGATCCTTCATAATGTTCTTTACCTCAGAGAACAGAGACATGTTGGTCCCCTGAGCAGTAGACGAATTAGTGAGAGCGAGGGTGAAGCTGCACTGCTGAGGACGACCCGTCACCGACAGGCGAGACTGAGTGTAGAACAGCTGCTCTGCCGAGTTCATCCTGTGAGATCCGGACCACGACAGAGTCTGAAGGACACAGAAAGAGACATCCTAGCTGGAGACGGGACAGAGACAATGCTAAAACCTCTGGTTTGAGGTTGGATCTTTTTCAACCTTGATTCCAAAAGATGTGGTGTGAAATATGAATAAGAGCAGAATGCATTTATTTGCCCATATTTTATTCTCAGTAGAACATCAGCAACCTATCAGATAATGAAACTGAGACACTTTATCATTTCATGGAAAATATCACAGCAACACATCTGTATTAAGTGGAACAGGAGCAACAAAAGGCTGGAAAAGAAACAGCTGGAGGAGAATCTGAGAACTAATCAGGTTGCATAGCAACAGCTCAGTAACACGACTGGATATAAAAGGAGCATTTTGGTCTCTCAGCTGGAAAGATGGATGATGTTCCCCGGTCAGAGATAAACTGGGTTCAAAATTTGTGGAACAATAACAGCAAAATGTTCCTCAGACTGTGTAAATCATACCAGCTTCAGTGTAGAATATAAACAAAAGATTCAGGGAATCAAGAGGAATCTCTGTGTGCATTGGACAAGTCTGGATGCTGGTGATCCTGCATGATTCTCTACTGGAAAGACTTCCATAAATCTCTGTCTGTGAACACAGTTCACCCTGAAACCCTCAGATGCAGGTTAAAGCTCAATGATGCAGAGAAGAAGCCAGATGTGAACAGAAACACTGCCGTAAAAAGTACATGGAGGTGTTAGAGTAACCTCTGCTCCATCCTCACATCGTCTCTTTCAGGGAAGCCCTTGCAGATTTCAGCAAGACCATGCTGGATCACATCCTGCCTCCATCACAGGAGAACTGGCTGCTGCAACCAGACCTGCAGACAGGACTAAACATCTGGAGCATCAGGATGAACGTCCAGGACTGTGGAGCAGTAGAACTACTTTCAGAAGCACAATCAGCTCAGATTTTCCATTAAATGGTAAAATGTCTCAGATTCATCATCTGATATGTTGTTTACGTTTCACTGGGAATAAAAAATGGACTGAAGACATTTAAAAATCATTGTATTGTGTTTATATTTACATTTTACACAGAGACTCACCTTTTCTTTAACATAAAAATGAAAATATGTGCCTTTATGATTTATAGAAGATTAAACTGTGCATGATTTTTGAAAGAACAAAAAGATTTTTTATCAGAAATGAGTGACAGAAATTTCCCTCCAGGCCCACAGTCTGAGCTTAAGTCATTTAAAGCTTTACTTTCAGGCAGAAACAAAGACTCACAGGCTGTGGCGGACACACACCCAGCAGCACCATGTGCTCCAAACGGTCCCTGAGGTTGGTTTGAACTTTGGCCAGGAGTGTGTGGGAAGGACAGGGTGCTAGGGACACTCTGTCCAGACCAATGTGAACCTGAAGGCTGTGCATTCCCCGTAAACTTTTCTGGAAAATTAAAAAAAATATTGTTATCATAAATACCTGCAACAGGATGTAAAACTCAAATGTCTCTGTTTGATATAAAGCAGAATACCTGGTACTTCAAGCCTTGATTTACACTCCTGTTGTCCCACCTCAACTCGGCATTCTGGGAGTAAGAGCTTCCCTCCCAGCCCACTGACACACAACCTTTAACCATCTGCACAAACCGAAACACAAACACACAGATTAGAAAGCTGGATTCTCTGCATACAGATTCCCCACGCATGCATCTACATCTGCACGGCGCTGAAGATGCTGAGACCCTCCAACCTGCTGCGCTGCCAGCAGAACGCACGCCTGCCCCCTGCTGGAGGAGGACTGCCACTGTTTGCTCAGGCTGATGGAGACGTTGACCGGGACGCCACTGTCCCAAGACAGATGTGTCTGCAAGCACAGAGTCCACAAGCTTTCTTTTAGCTTCTAGCTTCTCAGATATGTTGCAGATGTAAGAGGGTAGCATGAAGGTTGTGTAACACCTGGTGGCTGCTGCGTTGTTCATTCTGGGAGCTGCGGGACAGTGTGTGCAGGGAAAGCTGGCTCAGTGTGGAGGAGAAGGGCTGTTTCAGCTCCATTTTGGTTTCATTTCCCTCCTCAGAGCGACTCCAAGCGCTCAGAGCTCTCACCTACAGGAGATCCAATAGAGAAATGGTGCTCTGTAGAACATCATAGCTACAGACAGCAAGCAGCTTCATATTTACCATTTGTACAGTGAAGTCAGATATAAAAACAGAAAAGAAAAGAAAAAGGGACAAGTAGCAGCCAGCTGCTGCTGATAAAATGCATTTAATTAACAGATCATCATCAGTGTAAGAAGCTCCAGGGTTGCTGATGTCCATTCATCTGGGAAAGGTTAAGAGGTCAACAATAATTCCAGCTATTATGAGTCCATCATTCTACAGAGAGGAGGATTATTTACTAATGGAAGACGCTGTAAAAAGCTGACAATGATCTCAGGAGACGATGCCCCAGGAAATATACCTGAAGGTCAGAGAAACTGCAAAAAACCCAAGAGATACATCTCAGAGTCTGGTGACTTCAGTTAGCATGTTAAACTGTTGAAGTTACAAATGAGAAAGAAGAGAACATGTAAGGCTTGTTTGGAAGGGTTGCAGCCAGGAGAGAGCATCTAAAAACACCACAGTAGCACAGCTTTGGTTTGAAAAGTTATGTCTGAAACGCACGTTTGGCCAAAATGCACAGCAGAGCGGCATATCAACTGCGAGCAGCTGTCAATCACGGTGGAGGATGGCTAACGATGCGGCTCATGATGATGATACTCTGCAGGACCTGGATACCTTAGAGTGGAGAATTAACACCACTCCATGCCTAAAATTCCAACAATAATGCCAAACGCAGCATCACAACTACAACAAAAAAGAAGGGAACCTAGCTGTGGATGTAAAGATGAGTGGACCACAATGACGATAACAGAAAATCTTAACTTCAGAGCACACTGCTACTGAATGAATGAGAAAAATGAATGAACAAATAATGACAGTGGAAAATACTGTGTATCGTTTTTTTTACTTCTCTAGAACTATAAACACATTAAACCTTAGTTGACTTTCTTTCCCAGACGACTGCATAGTTAAGTTATAACTGATAAAATGGGGATTTAGTCATTTATTTCTTGGACAACAGCCTGTGATAGTGAATGAAACCCAGTTTCAGACAGAAAGGAAATAAAAGACCGAGTTGAGACCCAATATGACCGAAGAAGCCTGACCTGCTCTAGTTGTCCATGCCTCGTCCAGCCCAGTAAAACACTGTCCTTTCTGCCATGCAAGGAGCGCTCCAGCATCAAGTCCAAACTGGTCAGACGGGGAACGCAGCTGATCTGAACTGAAATCAAGAATGAGAGACATTAACAATGGCCCGGTTCACCTTAATGGTTCATGCTTTAATAAACAGTAGATAGAGAAAGTTTTCACTCTTTAAACTTTTCAGGTTAAAATGATCTGTCATTCTGCAGAGAAAGACAACTGGAACCATCACCTCTCCAGCCAAAAACCGGATCATCACTGCTCATCCAGGTAACCAGCAAAGCAGCAGTCTGACAGCCAGTCTCTCATTAAGATAATCAAATTTACTGAGATAAATGATAATGTTGTAGTGAGGCTTTTCCCCTTTTTATCAGCGTTATTAGAGTGTTATTAATAATGATTAGTTTACAGTCCAAGTCATGTTCCAGAGGATGACAGCTTTCTGTTTTTTCTTAACACACTTAATGAAGCTTCTGACTGAACCCCGTGTTCTTCACAATGTTGCAGAGGATGTGAAGATCGTGCCCAGCAACTTGTGCAGCATCAGTTCCAGGAGACCCGGTGATAGCCCCAACACAGAACCAGCTTTCTCCATTACTTTTTTTAGTTGCTTTGAGTCTCTGATGTGAACTGCTGAGAGCAGCCATCTTTAATGGGTGAAGTTGGAGATGATGAGGCTTCCCCAGCATTCATGTATAGATAACCGACTTCAAGGGGCATTCTTGTTTTATTTCTGACTGGGAACTTGGAACTTGACTTCTGAGAACAAATCGAGCACATCATTGTCATTGATGCAACGTCTAAATGATCTCCTCTAGCATGCTCTGTCTCTTCCTCTGGGTTGTATTTCCAGCCTAGAGTGTGTTGCCCAGCTGACTCCAAACCCTCCACCTCGTCTCCCAAGACTTCCTCTTGAAGTTAACAATCTCTTGTGTTTTGCTTGTTTCCAGATAAGCTGATTGTTTCTGACTGACCAGCTGTCCGTGCTCAGCTTCTTGTCAATCACTGATTCTCGCAGCAGCTGCAGAGTAATCAGAGTATGTCTACAGATGACAGGACTCAGAGTTGGGAGTCTGAGGTGTTCAGCGTGAAGAGAAATGATGAGAGTACAGCTCCTTGTGATGCCCCAGTGCTGCTGACACACAAGCTTTCAGTCTGTGTCAGCCAGACATAAATCCAGCCGGTTGTGGAGGAATCTACCTGGAATTCATGCAGCTTCTTGCATTACAGAAATTAAAGAAAAAGAAGGAAAATTTAAAAATGAAAGAACATGATCCTCCTGATGTTGAGATTAGATGTCACATAAATGATTATTTCGTGGGAATCTTGTCACCTGATGTCAGTAGGGTCCTTTTGGTAATAAAAGTGGGAAGACAAGAAGATAGATGCACAAAAACGCAGAGCGACCCATAGTGGCAGCATTTTTCCAGAGAGAAGAGGATCTCGGGCTCAGACAAGAAGACAACAACCTGATGCATTCTGCCAAGAAACCCTGGAGGTGACTTTGGGAAAGCAGCTAGAATGAGCCCGAATCTGGAGCTGAACTCAGCAGAACAGCCATGCATTGATGCTCCTGATCCAGCTGGGTCGACTGGACGTGTTTCTCACAGCCAGAGAAAACTCCAAAAGAGGGATGAACCAAAAACATTTAAAAATCAGGATCATTTCCAAGAAGACGTAAGGAAATTAATACATGTCTCAGTAAAATCACAAAAAGTTACAGATCTGCTGCTTGAGTATGAAATAATGCAAAAACAGAGTGTGAAAACTTTCTGCATGCACCATACACAGCCCTGATACGGCTCAGCAAGGTTGGGGAGATGGAAGGATTTACTCTTCAGTGTCTGGTTTCCCATCTCCAGAGCTGGAGGAGCAGAGTACAGAGCAGACAAGCTAAGCTCCTGGTTGCCCCACAGAGCTTCCTGCTGAACTTGGTAGCTCCACTTGCTGGCCTCACACATCGTCCTCACCGCGACGATCCTGGGCAGATACCTCAGCTGCAGGAGGAGGAAAATTACTGACACAGTTAAGATGTGTTTAGATTGGATGGACAGTAAACATGACAACAGAGCTCCAAAATACCTGTGGGTAGGTGTGTTTCACCTCCACAGCCTGTCTGTACCCGCTCCCAATGGCCACTAGCTCCCCCAGAGCCCACAGCCTCCGCCTGCCAGAGGAGAGCTCCACCAAACCCGCCACACTGGACTCAGACTGGTTCAGCTGGGGCGGGAGACAAATCTGTGCTTTGAATGACTTCTAAACCATCGCTGCACAGGAAGGTGTCTTCTAGTGTGACAGCATTTATGAGGAACGTGTCTGAGGATGAAACCCCACCTGAGAGTGGACATTGAGCTGCAAGGGCAGGTAGGCCAGCATCCTGGGGATGTTGTGGACCACCTTCACTACAAGATCCTTGCTAGACGACAGAATATCTATCACTTACATGAAAGGGATCAGTTCAGTTCAGCTGAATTCTCTGATTTTCAGTCAACTGTACCTGTGAGGCACACGGTGTCCCTGCACGATGAGCGCGAGTGAGGAGCTCAGCTCAGGATTCACAGCCATGGAGCATCTAAGCTGTGACTCAGTGAGTCTTCCCCAGGCCTCAAGCTAAACATCAACAGCCACAAAGGGGTGAGCACAAAGAAAGAAAATAATGTTGGGAAAAATATGTGCATGCTGACCTTATAGTGCACTGTAAAACATTTAAAAAAGGTAAAAGAAACGGCAACATTGCAACAGCTGGGACACCAAAAAAATACAATTTAAAAAGCATAAAACCATGGGCCTTATTCACCAAAATGTTTGTACCCTGGATTTGTTCTTAGCTGAGAGCAGATCCTGCGAACACTCAGGAGAATTCTTATGAACATGAGATACATTTGGAGAAATCTAGCAATCTGTGTTGTTTTCTGTTGTGCTGTTCATTGGACCACAATAATTAAATTACAGTTTTTTGTCAGATTTTTCAATAACTTTTGGTAAAGAACAAAACATTTACTTATTTAACATAAAAAGTATTTTGCAGATCGTGTCCAAATGATATAATTTCTCTCAGGAGAAAAATGTATTTATTTTAATCCATTTCACTCATTCAAGAAGTCGAGACTGATTTAATTCTATTTCTGGTCTGCCTAACTCCTCAGTGTGATAGACTACACACACACCACATCCCTTCCCTCAAAAAGACAATCCTCCATAAATGTCCAGGTCACCTGAAACTCCCAGATCCACCTGCTAGATGTGCTTTAATCATTAAAACATGCAACAGTGTCTTTTAATTACCATAATTTGTTTTATTTAGACATCAAGATTATTTCCTGGCCACATGGGTAATAACTCTTATGGAACTCACCTGGAGGATTCATCAGATCTCTGTGGATGAAACACACCTTAAAATGAAGCCACATCAGGTGAAAATCTAACACTTGCTAACACAAAGAGATCAGTATACTGATGTCTTTGTGTTAGCATGTTAGTTTGGCAGTAGTACAAAAAAGATAATTATTTCATAAATGTTTTGTTTTGTTGTTTCACAATAATCTGGCAAAATGATCCTGTGACCCTCATGTGAGAAAGGTTCCTCTAGGCAACATGATAAATTCACAGTAAACTTCACATTTTTGTGGAATGGTGATAAAAAATAAATTTTAAAAGTTTCTTATGTGGAATGAAATTATATTTACTTTGAAAGAATGGAATTTGATATTAGATTTATGTATCTTTAGTTACAGGTACTAATGCTATTTTACAATATCTATTCTAAAAAAAATCAGAAAAAAACTGTAAACTGCAGAATCATGATTTTATTACAGTGTACCTGCAAGGCAGGGCTTGCTTTTCCTTGTATAATGTGTTTTAGTGTCACTCTGGCCTCCTTGGTCCCTCCACGTGTCCCCCAACCCCCAACGTCCCCCACCACACGAACGCTCCAGGTCTGACTGGCAACATCTAGTGAGGCACTTCGGAGAGGGCCTGCAATGGAAAAAAATGTCTATACAAACTCAAAAAGTCCTGTGACTTTTGCTACAGGAAATTTGGAACATATTTCTAAATGTCAAGTTTTCTTAAACTGAGATCAAGCAGGGGCATAAAATCAAACACTGTTAACAAGCTGAAAAACAGTCAGAACTACAGTAAGGAAAACAGTGAAACCTGCTGGTCAGACTGAGGTATTGTAGCTCTTAGATAGGTATAGAATTATTAGAAAAGTAATGTGTTATTAACCTAAAACTTCAGTTAAAACAATAACAAGATTATTGGGTTGAACAGAGAAATCTTAATCTACAAGAACCAGGATTAAAAAACTCGAGAAAAACACAGTTTTTATTTCAATCTGACCTTTGAATTGAGCTGTAAGGATAGTGTCCAGTTTGAGTTGTGACCTTGTTTGATTGAGAGGCAAGTAAGAGAAAATTGCTGCAAGATGTCCATCGGTGCTGCTGACATTCAAGCCAGATGTCAGCAACTTGTGACCAGCCACACTGAGCTGAGCCCTGGACTGGAGCTGAGGCTGCCCTCCTTGGATAGAGCACAGGCCCTAGAAGCGAACAGAAATAAAAATAAAGTGAGATAGAAAATCTACTCAGTTTAATTTCTTAACAATAGAACAAAGCAGTACCTCTATATCAAGGGGCAGTCCTTTGTCATGTAACCATGACCAGCTGTGCCACATGTTTACTCTTATTTCTTTGATCAGAGGGGACTTTTTCACCTGAAGCCGAAGTCCGGCCTGCTCATCCCCACAATGGGCCTGCAGAGTCAAGGCCTTTCCTTCAGCAGCACCAAGCTCCACCTGCACAAGTCATTGCACAGGCTGCAGACAGGGTTCCTAACATGCGCCAAAATCTCAATCATTGGCCGTGTCTCAATCAGCGCACTTTTATAAGTGCACTGCAATTCAGTGCGTAGTGCGCGCAGTGCACTTCGTCTGTAGTGCACACTTTGGTGGCTAAATGCTGACCGCACTGAGCA